>VMDO01034027.1:0-17371 GCA_007922755.1 Pedetes capensis | reverse complement strand
ATGAATAATGTTTATCAAAATGCATATATGGAAATGTCACAATGAAAAGCATGTCAAAATGAAACACATTAAGATGTACATTAAAAATTTCTAATAAAAAAAGATATCCTAGTATGTCACAAAAGTTTTTTAAAAATTGCTAAGTTGTCAAAATATTCCTTTTATCCCAAGCAGTTTTGAATTAGTGTTCTTCACTTCAAGAATTATGAATTTCTTTAGGTCTTAGTAAGAAAAGTAGTTTGACTATTCTTAAAGTGATTTTAACTGAAACTTATAAATAAGGAAGTGACTTTGATACCAGTTTTTATAACCTACCTTAGAAGGTATCTTAGCTGAAATACCAGATATTGGCACAAGATCCACATATGCGTTGGAAATGACAATGTCTCCAGTTTCTTGGACCTTATAAGCAGTAAAAAAAAAAAAATGAATGAATAAAAACATAAGTTAACTAATTGACTTCAATGGAAATACAATTTCATTGTGAAATGTTATAAAGTCATTTAAAACAAACATTTAAGGAAATTTTATTTCTGCTTCATAAGAAATAGAAAATAATAACCCTAATAAAATAAAACGTTAATATTGTAAAATGATAGGCCAAATAAACATGAAGGCGTTCTGATCTAATGCAAATGTTATTAACCCTGGCTATAGAATCAACTAGAGCTTTTTTTAAAAAAAAAGAAATGTGACCAGGTCCTATCCCCCAAAACACCAAACGGTCTGAGAGGCCTGGGCATTGGTACTTTGGGAACTTTTTTTTCCAAACACAATTGTTTTTAGTGGGAATTCAGAGTGAGAAGTGCTTAATTTTTTATAAATAGTAGGAGATATAGCACAATATCCACAAAAGGTATAGTACTCAAAGTACATTTGTTATGATGAACAGAATAAAATTGGCTATGAACAAAGCATAATATTGTTTTTAAAGTAGTAATTGCAATTCTTATTTCCAAGATGAAGTACACATATCATAAAAAAACTGAGTGCCTAAATAGCTCTTCATCAAAATTTTCATTAAAGGAAATTCTAATTCCTACTCTTTTATTTCAAATTGTTCCAATGGCTATTATTCCATAAAAGATACAGTATT
Source organism: Pedetes capensis (assembly GCA_007922755.1). NCBI lineage: Eukaryota > Metazoa > Chordata > Mammalia > Rodentia > Pedetidae > Pedetes > Pedetes capensis. The sequence goes on along the minus strand of VMDO01034027.1, from coordinate 16,275 downwards.
GTGAGGCAGGTGTGGTGACATAAGCCTCTAATTCCAGCATTTGAGAGGTTGAGGCAGGAAGATCACGAGTTCAAGGCCATCCTGAGCCATATACTGAGACCTTGTCTCAAAATTACAAAAAACAAACTGTAGTAATGCTACAAAAGTATAGAATAAGTTTCTAAAAGTTAAGACAGCACTTGTTAAAACTTTGATTTTTACCAATCAAGAAGACCATTCTTCCTTGACCACTTCCTTTCATACACTGGAGGGAAAAAAATCTTTCAATCTGTTCATTCTACTTCGAATTATATACAGTAAAAAGCATAGGAAAATACAACTAATGAACAAAATTCACTTGAGTAAATTACTTTATTATAAACAAGTCAAGGGTATCATTTTGAAACATTGGATTAAAATGTTTCTTTTCTTTCTTTTTTTTTTAATGTCATCCATACCATTAGTCTTGTCAAAAGAGGATTCTACTTCTATCAGAACTCAATTTTTTTTTTTTTTTAATTTGCGGTACCGGGGTAAAACCCAGGGCCTTGAGCTTACATGCTTTGCAAGTGCTGGACCACTGAGCTACACCCCCAGCCCATTTTTTTTTTACTTTCTGAGACAGTGTCTCGCTAAGTTATACAGACTGCCTCTGGTCTCGAACTTGCGATTCTCCCGCCTCTGCCTCCCGAGCCACTGGGATTATGGATGTGCGCCACTGTGCCCAGCGATTAAAATGTTTCTTAATATAGAAAGGAAGAAAAAAGTGAAGAAAGGAATCTTGTATATAGCTAATAGAAAGAGTAGTTCTATGCACTGGGAAAAAAAGCAAATATACTGAAAGGTTAAGGAGGCATCCTTAAAATTTATCAAAATGGCAAGAATACATTATATTTTGGTATTATTTCTCAATCTTTTAAATTTGTATTCACGGAATTATTTTTATACTATTCATTGCCAGAATTGTGTGAAAATAAAATAAAAATCTATAATACAGACATGGTCCTCAATATTTAAGAATTCATAACTTTTGCATGGTGCTGGGGATCAAACCTAGGACCTTGTGCATTCTAGGTAAATGCTTTGCCACTGAGCTATATCCCTAGCCTATTGGCACATGCTTAATTTTTCCAATAAAGTTATGAACTCCAGAGCTGGAAATGTAGCTCAGTGGCAAAACATTGGCCTAGTATGTATGGGGCTCTGGGTTCAATCCTTAGAGCCAGGAAAAAAAAAAAAAGGAAATTTACACAAAACAATTAGAAAGTAGAAGAGCTTCAGAATAGGTGGCACAGATATTAACTATAACAAGGTTTCAGAGAAAACCAGTATGTGTGTAGATATGCATGGTAAGAAATAGGAGAGTTAAACTGTTTCACCAGGCATGGTGCCCCACATCTGTAATCCCAACATCCAGGAGACTGAGGCAGAGGGATCTCAAATTCAAGGAAAGCCTGGGCTACAAAAGGAGAACTTTACAAAAAAAAAAAAAGAAGAAGAAGAAGAAGAAGAAGAAAAGAAAACAAAGAAAGGACTTCCTGTATGAGTTAAGGTAGAACTCATACTGAAACCTTTAACCCAGGAGGAACTTAGAAGTAAAATAAATATTGTTGTTGCTGTTAGATGCCATCGACCTAGAGACTCACAGCGACCCTATGTACAACAGAATGAAACACTCCCCAATTCTGTGCCAGGCAAATGATCTTATTTATGTTTAAGCCCATTGTTGCAGATCCTATGTCAATCGATCTAGTTCAGGGATTTTTTTTTTCATTGACCTGCCACTCTCCCAAGCACGATGGGGGGCTCATTTTCCAGCACTGTATCTGACAGTGTGTCTTTGCTATTCATAGGATTTTCAATGGCTAATTATTTCAGGAGTGAGTCGCCAGGTCCTCCTTCTCTAGTATGTCTTAGTTTGGAAGCTCAGCTGAAACTTGTCCACCAGAGGTGACCCTGCTGGTACCTGTAATACCACTAGCATAGCTTTCAGCTTCATAGCAACATGCAAGCCCCCACAGTATGGCAAACTGGCAGACATGTGAGGAAAAATAAATAGTATGCATAGGGAAATCAGGAAAATAATATTGCAAGCAGCAGGAAAGAATTAGGACTAACACAGCCACATAGCAGAATTTTACAAAGTTATCAGTTTGTAGGGGAAAAAAAAAACATAGCCAAAAGAGTTAAACTCTGGGATCTAAGCTTTACAGCCAAGCTGAACTGGGTTTATATTCCAGTTCAACACTTGTTATATGGTCATATACATATAACATCAAGACTTTCTTAGGAACCTAGATTTTTTCATATTTCAATACAGAGTTGTTATGCATATTAAAGATAATAGTAATCATCTTACAGTGTCTCAATAAATGAAAGCTATTATTACTGTTGGAGTTGTTAAATCTGAGCTATATAGTAGAAAATAATCAGGCCAAAAAGTATTAGCTGGTTAACTGTGTTAACAAAATTGTTTTTTACAAACTTACTAATAAAATAATAATTGCATACCCTTTTAGTATTTTACTGAAGCATTACTAACAGTATCATCCAAATCTTATTTAACTCCACAGGGAGATACACATTTATTTGGCTAGTCAATTACTATTAATTAGACCCAGACTCTTAGGATGCAAGATGTGAATTTATGAGGCTTTGTGTGATCAATACACAAATGATTTGTGTCCAGAAAAAAAGATAACTATACAGGATATAATTTTATTGTTCTCTAGGACATTAAGTAGTTTTGTCTCTAACTAAGCAAAATTATTTTAGAGTGTCCTTCCTATTAGACTATACAAATTGTTTTTCCAATTCTCTTTTGAACCAGTTCCACTTTGTTACAAAATCCTTCAATTAATAAGCTAAAGAGAAAACAAAAGAGGGAATAAGGCATTTTATTTTTAATTAAAAGTATCATTGATTTAAAAACATCTAGGTTTTGGTCTCATATATCCATATTACTAACCAAAAGAAAAGCTGAGAGGACAAAATTACAAGGTGTGGTGAAGACAGTAAAAAAGCAAAGTACCTCCAACTCTATTAATCATACCTTGGTTTGAAAATGAATTCTGTTTCCTTCCTTCCACATCTCAGTTTGTAGAGTTTGTCCTGGATACACTGGTTTTGCAAAACGAGCCTTTAAATAAAAGAGTCTTGGGGTTAAAAATGCTTTAAAATGCAACTCTTCTATTTGTGGGGGAAAAATTGGGGAGGCTGGACAGCACAAAAGGAAGAAAACAGTTTAAATATACTTAGATTCATAAAATATCTAAAAATAATATGAAAAAACTGGTAGAGAAAAGACAGTACTGCATAAGTAAGCTAATTCTATGCCTTTCAACGTACAGAATTAGTAAACACTGTTTTATCTTGACAAATCAAGAAACAAAACTATAATCATATTAGGTACAGTTATGCAGGTAACTATCAGAACAACTTACAGAGTTAAAAGTGGTACTAATTAAGTCTGGGCAAGGAAGCCTGGAAGGGGTAGTATATAAGGCAAAATAATTCTACTTTTTAGCTCATAATTTCCTACATTATAATGAAAATAGTGCAGTAACAGCTGGGCATGGTGGCACGCATGTATAACCTTAGCACTCAGGAGGTTGAGACAAGACTGCTGTGAGTTCAAGGTAAGCCTAGGCTACATAATCAATTTCAGACCAGTGTAGGCTACATGGTGAGACCCTGTCTCACACACACACACACACACACACACACACACACACACACACACAAAGACTAAAATAAAAAACATGAGAATAATAAGTGTTATCAAGGACAAGGCCTCAGAAAATGTATCTTCACTATTACCTTGAGCACAAACTAATGAAAAGGTTTTGGAGCTATGTGGCACTGCCTTACACCTTGTTTTCTAAGTGTATGTCTTGACTCGGACAAAAATACTGTAGGCACAGGTATTTTCCCTTATTATTTGTAAGTAACTTTAAAACTAGGTAAAATCTTGAAATCAACTTAAAAGTACAAAAACCTAAAATAATATGCAGGCACCATATTGCTATAGGTGTGTTTATTAGAGTTCAAATACAACCACTTAACATTTCCAATTAAGCAAATTAAAAAACAGGAAAATAAGTCTTACTTTTTAAAAGCATATATATATATGATTAGTTTATAAAACAATCCAATTAATCTGCTAAAATTGTAACTAAATGACATCCTACATGGCACATGGGTGACAGAGCTATTTATAACTACAAATGTGTGGACTGCCAATTCAAAGAAATAATAAAAACATATATTGCTGCAGTGTAGTACTTATTTTAAATTATGTCACTAAAACTTTTTTCTTTAATGAGAAAAAGAATATTCAAATTATGTAATAATAATAATATGTTGTTGTTATTGTTGTTGTTAGGTGCCGTCAAGTCGGTATCCGACTCATAGTGACCCTCATAGGGTTTTCAATGGCTGAGTGCTTCGGGATTGCCTTGAGAGTGGATTGCCAGGCCCTTCTCCCATTTTTGCGGTGCTGGGAATTGAACTCGGGGCCTCAGAGACTACAGCGCAGCGCTCTACCCACTGAGCTAAATCCCAGCCCATGTAATAATATACATGTACCTTAATTGCCTTGAATCTTGACACATCATTATCTGCAAACTGCTGTAAAACATGCCTTGCAGAAAATCCAAAGGTACATAATCCATGTAATATAGGCTTCTCAAAACCTAAAAAATTAGAATTGAGATGAATATAGGCAACTTTCATATTTAAAAAACAAAGTATATAGTTAATTCAAGATTTTTAAAATATGTCTTTAAATTGCATTAGCATGAATTATACCATCTACTTTAAGAAACATGGATAGTATGTGGTAATTCATACTTCCTGGAGGAAAATTATGAAAGAAACAAGCAAACAAGGTATAGATGTTAGAGATCTGGGAACACAAAGAATTATTTTATTTAGCTTTGTCTGTGAGCTTGAACTCATGCACGGTGATTTATTTCAGTGGTCAAATGTGTAGATTATCCTTTTCTAGCCCTTCAGTTCCTTGCTTTCTTCTAACAACCTTGTCCTTCATGATAACTTGACATCCTTCCCCACAGACCTATCCTAGATCTTGCACTAGCAACAGCTTTACTCCACCATAATCTGAATTCCAAGCACTTCACTGTATGAACACTACTTCCTGCATTTCCACATCCTCTGGATAAATGTAATAAGAAGAGAGCTGTTTTTAAAATGCTGCTCAAATTACCAGTCATATGTAGCACTGACTGTAAGTACATTATTTAGATAATGGAGCTCTCTATTTCATTCATACACATTGTTTACAACTCACCTGCAATGCCAGCAAAGTCAGGATCAATATGTAAGGGATTCCAGTCTCCACTGAGGCGGTACAAAGCAGCCTGTTGAGGGGGAGGGGAAATGATAAATGTCATTACTATTCAGTGTTTTCTGAGAAAAAACATTAAACGAAAAATAGGCTGGCTATTGTATAAGAAATGCATCATAATGTACCTAATTCAGGCCCTGATCTAAAAAGTAACTGTTTCTAACAAAAAAGGTTGTCTGTAAGATTAGTGTTTTTTATTAACACCTGACACTAAAAACGGAGGGGACTGTCAAATGGTAAGAAAGGAAGCCAATAATTGCTGGCATGGTGGCCTACAACAGTAATCCCAGCAACATGGGAGGTGGAGGCAGGAAGATTGCAAATTTGAGGCATAGCTTAGTGAGACCCTATCTCAGGATAAAAAATTTTTAAAGTAGGGGTCAGGAGGAGGAGCTCAGTGGTAAAGCACTTGCACTTGCAAAATATGTGAGGCTCTGGGTCCAAACTCCAAGTACCACACACACAAAAAAAATTTTTTTTTCAATTAAAAAAAAATTACATGGTACTGCCTATGGAGAAATTCACAATAAACAATCAATCTACTCTCATTAAAACACAATTTAAAAAGGTAAATGTTTATAGTCTCTTCTAAGAAAGCAAAATTTATGCCATTGTTCTTAATGGGGGGTTTTAAACTGAAGGTTGTAACACAATAGCAGACATAACTGTCAAATAATTCTCACAAAACAGCCACTATTAGGCATTTAATGCATCTATGTAATAACTTGACTCTTTTGGATTTACCTCAAGATTCTTCACTTTCTCATCAAGATGCTTTGCTAAAGGTGGGCACAGTGGCTCACACCTATAATCCCAGCAACTGAGGAGGCAGAAGCAAGAGGATCACAAGCTTAAGACCTAAGGCAGTCTGCGTAATTTAACCAGATCCTGTCTCAAAATTTTAAAAAATTTAAAAAATGGGCTGAGGGTTGAGCTCAGTGGTACAGCATTTGCAAAGCATGCAACTATGAGGCCCTGGGTTCAACCCCCCAGTACTGCAAAATAATAATAATGATAATAATAATAATAATAATAATAATAAGCTTTGCTAAGATTTGTAAGACTATTAAAATGTTGTGTAAAGACAAGCTTATCTTTACAGCATATCTGACTTTTTAAAATACTATTTTATAAATAAGCTTGACTTATAGAAAATATTTTTCTATAATTCATAAGAAAATTTATTTTCCTTTTTAATGCTTTGTATACTTTTTATGGGGCTGGGGTTTAGCTCAGTTGGTAGAGCACTGCTCTACACTTTCAAAGGACCCAAGTTCAATCCCCAGCACTACAAAAATGGGAGAAGGACATAGCAGTCCACTCCTGAAAACCATCCCAAAACAGTCAGCCATTGAAAACCTATGAGAGTCACAATGAGTTGGACCAGACTTGATGGCACCTAACAACAACATACTTTTAATGAGTTTTTTCTTCCCCATTTTCTTCAAATGATAGTTCCATAAATAATTCATTTTTTCAATGACTCAATATTCTTTCCTTTTTATGTCTTCTAAATAGAACTACCCCCACATATCTGTCTGTCTGTCATTCTGTGGGGGCTTGTGTGTTGCTGTGATACTGAAAGCTTTGCCATTGGTATTTTAGATACCAGCAGGGCAATCCATGGTGGACAAGTTTCAACTAAGCTTCCAGACTCAGAAAGAGTAGGTAGAAGGACCTGGTAGCCCACTCCACTAGCCACAACTAGCCACTGAAAACCATATGAATAGCAGAGAAACACTGTCAAATATAGTGCCAGAAAACAAGCCCCCAAGCTGAAAGGTATTCAAGAAAGGAACTGGGAAAGAGTTGCCTCCTCAAAGTAAAATCAACCTTAATTACAGGAATGGAGTAAAGGCCTTGGGACCTAGTTTTACTGATAAGGCATAACTCAAAATGAGAAGAAACACAGTGTCTGCAACAACGGACTCAAACATAAAAAGCTCATGTGCATGGCACAGTGCTGGGTAGTGTTTCGTTTGTTTTATATAGGGTTGCTATGAGTCACACCCAACTCCACAGCACCTAACAACAACAACAAATACAACTAAAGCAAATAAATCATTATCAAAACTAGTAACAATATTCTTACAAGAGGATTAGATGATAATTTTTAAAAAGCACTTTACAAATAATAAACACAAGGCAAATATACATTGAATACAAATGAAAAAAAAGACATGTCAGGACCTCAAAGAGAAGTTATCAGACAAAAGAAAGATAATGGGCCTTGACATTAGATACACCTGGGTTCAAATCCAGCTGTTATTAATGGTCAAGTTACTTCACCACTCTAAGCCTCTATTTTCTCATTTAAAAAAAACTTAAGAAGCTAATAGGACTGACTATCACAGCACAGCTGGAAAGTGACATAAAGCTTACAGAGTATTATCCATGATAAATATTAATGACTTAATAAAAGTCGTTGTTGTTGTTGTTGTTAGGTGCCGTCAAGTTGGTATCCGACTCATAGAGACCCTCATAGGGTTTTCAATGGCTGACTGTTTTGGGATTGCCTTGGTAGTGGATTGCCAGGTCCTTCTCCCATTTTTGCGGTGCTGGGAATTGAACTCGGGACCTCAGAGACTGCAGCGCAGTGCTCTACCAACTGAGCTAAGTCCCAGCCCTAATAAAATTTAGCTATTATTATTTCTTAAAAGATTTTAGCAAAAATGTAGGTCAACCATGTGTTTAAGATTGTTGTTGTTGTTAGGTGCCATCGAGTCGTATCCAACTCATAGCAACCCTCACAGGGTTTTCATGGCTATTTTTGGATTGACTCCAGAGTGGATTGCCACATCTTTCTCCCATTTTTGCAGTGTTGGGAATTGAACTGGGGACCTCAGAGACTGCAGAGCAGCACTGTACCAACTGAGCCAAATCCCAGCCCATGTTTAAGAATAGTACTTATATTTTTATCTTACGGACATTCTTATATATAAAAAGAAAAAAGAAACAATCTTCTAAGGAAATATTAAGTAATATACAAATATATTCTCTTACTTGTGTATTAAAAGTGAGAAGAATCATATGTATATGAGTAAATTATTTAATTTGAATTTTTTAAATTCACTATTAAGTTAAACTTAAATGCTAATAATAAGGGGTCCAAAACTAGTGCTTCCTTGGTCCTCACATATTCCAACACAAGTATACAGATCAACAAGAAAAATAAAACTACACAAATCCCAAACCTACAGTGTAACTAGATGTAGAACATCACAAACTTAAAATTCTAATAAATAGCAAAATAAGCACCAATTCCCAGCAGCATATCTCTTGATATGTATGCACTCTCTGAGAGCCACTATATACAGCCTGGTAGGGGTACAGAACTAGCACATGGAAGACAGAAGAGGAAACAAAGGAAAATCAGTCCCAGCTAAAGTCTAACTTAAGGGCAAAAATACAGAAAAGAATACTGCAAGCTTAGGTCATTGACTACAGAAAGAAGAGGTACAAATGCACAGGAATGCAAGCAGTAGTCTCAGAAAGTCGTCATTTTTGGAAAAGAGGGTAAAACAAAAATATCCTCTTTGAGGACTAGATGGTAAAGGAAAAAAGCAGCAAGAGAGGAAATTTGTGATCCTGCAAAATAAAGAGAACTAAAAAAAACAAAACAAAAAAACTTTTAAAAATAGTATACCTCCCCACAGTATCTAACTTCTAAAAGCTATTCATTAAAGAAACTGCACCTTGCTACATGGAAACTAGCAATCTCTGAACCCATTCCATACCACCAGCCTCATCTACAAAATGTACAAAGGTGAATAATCTTCATCTATACAAAGCTACCACAAGACTCAAACAGAAAACAAGATCCAGTTTTAGTAAATAAAAGGTAAATAATTTATTCTTTTCAGTAAATAAAACAACTACTAAAGGGAAGAATACTATAACAAAGTAGCAAAACATTTTGGAGTATGCAACAAATACTTTGAATTTGAAATTCAAAACCTAAGAATAATAATTGACAAGCATGAAAAAATTAAGAAATGAAATAAACTTGTGATGGTCTCATGAAGGAAATGAAAGAAAACATCAAAATCATATAGAAAATAAAGATTTCCTTACAAGGTGCCCAAAGAAGAACATATTCAAATAAAAGTGTAATAAGGATATGGAAGAAAGAGAGAAAAAGAACCATGAAACTGTAAATGAGAGCAAGAACTAAAAGGATATAGAGAAAGTGGTTAAAAGATATAAATGGATCCAACATACATATAACTGGAGCACCTGCAGAAAGAAAAAGAAAACAATAAAAAAGAACTAATATTTAAAATTATAACCCTTTAAAAACTAACAGAAGACCTGAATATGTATAATCAATAAGCAATATAGAGACAGGTCCTGATTAAAAAAAGAGAGAGAGAGAGAAAATAACCTTGAGGGCCTCAAAGACAAAGATCAAGTAACATACAGAGGAAGATAATTAGACCGGCATCAAACTTCTCAAAAGCAATATACAAAGCAGGGCAGAAATGGAAGACAATTTTTAAGAAATAAGATTTTATATCCAACCAAGTTGTCCTTCTTAACTCTTAACACATATGTCAAACAGTGAATGTGTATGAATTAGATAAATACGAAAAAGTAGTGGGAAAAAGGTATTTTTTAAATTCATGTTATATAGTCTAGTTATTTTGCCAATCATGTTCTTGTTTTGTTCATTGCAAGAAAGAGTTTTTGGAAATAAAATACTATTGTCATATATTTTGATTTGAAACTGGTAGTCAAAGGGTTAAAGAACCTCCCACATGAAGAGCTTTATCTAATCAAGAAGTGACTAAGGAGCATTGAAAAAAGGGTTGATATATTCAACTGCAAATCTAAGACTAAGACAAAGATGGAGAAGGGTAGAAATAATACCTAAATGTTAAATGCTCTGAAAAAGAAAAAGTAGTGCATCCCCCTAAATGAAGACAATTAAAGGGTTGGAAAAAAAGTAAAAATAAGTTCTTTGTTATAAAGGAAACAAGTGCAATGAAAAGGTCAGCAATAAAAACTTAAAAATCAGGTAGTGACAGATTGAGAAAATGAGTTATTAAAGGCATTAAGATATATAGCTGGGCATGGTGGCATGCACCTCTCATCCCAGCAACTTGGAAGGCTGATGTAGGAGGATCACGAGTTTGAGACCAGAGACAAGTTGTGTAATCTAGCAAGACTCTCTCAAAATACAAAAATAAAAAATGTGCTAGCGGTATAGTCCAGTGGTAAAGCCCTTGCAAACTATGTGTAAGGCTCTAGTTTCATCTATAAAGTAAAGTAAAAGCAAAGTGAAGTGAAGTGAGAAGTGAAGTAAAAAGTAAAGTAAATAAAGTAAAGGTAAAAATTAAAGTAAGGAAAGGAAAAGACAGGGAAGGGAAGGAAAGGGAAGGGCAGGGCAGGGGAGGGGAGAGGAAGGGAGAGGAGAAAGAAAGAGAGAAAGAGAAAGAAAGAGAGAAAGAGAGAAAAAGGAAGGAAGGAAGGGAGGGAGGGAGGGAGGCAGGCAGGCAAAGAGAAAGAAAGAAAGAGAGGAAGGATTTAGATAGGAAGGTTACTCGGTTATTGTTGTTGTTGTTAGGTGCCCTCGAGTCGGTATCTGACTCAAAACGACCCTCTGTACAACAGGGGAAACACTATTGTCAGTGCTTCTCTGCTGTTCATAGGGTTTTCAATGGCAGATTGATTTTTGGGAGGGGGTTGCCAGGTCCTTCTCCCAAGCCTACAGCTTCTGGTGTTCCCAGGCGGTTTTCCATCCGGGTACTAACCAGGCCAGACCTTGCTTAGCTTCCGAGATCTGATGGGATCGGATGCCACAGGGCTACCGCTGCAGGCACTCGGTTATTAGTCACATATGATTTCTGCTTTGATGATGATGAAGTACCTGGCATGGACTAGAAAAAAGGAGGAGTAAGAAAGAGGAGGGGAGGTAAAGGAAGGAAAGGAGAAGGAGGGGTTACCACTGTTGTTAGGCATTGGACAGTTATGTAGTGCAATACTATGATTTCTGACAAAAAAGAAACAAGGTGAGTACTACAATCACCACAGTATTCTCCTGATGGCACTTTCCTGACTATAATGTAAGAAGGAAAACTCAAACACAACAAAATGGTCTCACTGAGTTAAAGAGATAGAGACTAGAGTTCTGGAAAACTGAATACAGCTATATTTTTTGTGTACTAAAGCAGCAGCAGCTACACATAAAAAGAACTCCATAAATCTAAATAGAGATCCCCTGACGGCCATATAGAAAGGCACTAAGGGATAAGATACCACATAAAGAAAGAGCCAGTGGAGAACATTCAAATCATTCCAGCCAAAAGCCAGCACTAAGACTCTAGACATGTAAAAAAAAAATGTAAAGGCGGGTGCAGTGGCACATGCCTGTAATCCCAGCAGCTCAGGAGACAAAGACAGGAGGATCACAAGTTTGAGACCAGATAGTCTGCGTAATTTAGCGAGACCCTGTCTCAAAAGAGGAAAAAAAAAGTGAGGGGGGCCTAGGGGTGCAGCTCAGTGGTCCAGCGCTTGCAGAGCATGCAAGTGGAAGGCCCTGGGTTCAACCCCCAGTACCACAAAAAATAAATTAATTAATTAAAAATAAATTAAAAAGCGATCTTGGGGCCTTCCAGACCTCTCTGCCATCAGAAAGTAATTATATTTATTATCTGTAGCAAACGGATCACCCGGTCAACCCACAGAGTTCTAGGAAATAATAAATCATTGTTTTAAAAAATACAAAATACAAAAATTGAGTAGTAGCTATAATACATGTGGCAATCTTGTTTTGTGTTTTGTCTTTCCATTGAGTTATTTTTGCTTCTCAACAATGATTTGAAATTTTCGCCTACACAAAATCAGTCCAGTGAGAAGAAAGGTTGTGATGGAAGCTAAAAGTGATGGGGCTTGAGAGGTTCAGTCTTATAGGCACAGAGTGGGCTCAGAATGAGGCAGGAAGTGAGATTATGAGACCAGAAGATGTACAAGAGTTCTCTTAAAAACTGATAATTCGTCTACTATTATATTTTATTAAACTTATAAAAAATAATGAAAAGATTCCAATGTAACTAAATTAAATGTCAGAACCCTTCTGGATGAATACTTTATCACTTTGGTTCTTCAAAGATTGAGCATGAGTTCTTTTAGGCCCTAAAAGTCTACCTGAAAAACAAGAGAGAATGAACCCTCTGAGGATATTTGACTTGAAAATCGCAATATTAGGAAGGTAATCAGTCTCTGCACCTAACGTACAGAGCTGATCAGTAGATCAATTTGTGTGATTCCATCAGAGAATAGGCACTTTCTGGTAGATATAAGTATGCAAATGACCCAGATGGTGCTACCGACATTCATGATCTTTTCACAGTTTATGGCTCCACAAAGGAGTGTCCTAAATCTGCAAAGTCCCTATGTGGAAGATCTGTTTCTGGGGTTATATCCACTTTTAATTCATAAAGCAGTAATTTTAATGAAGAATTATATTTTAATGAATAGCAGAATCAGTCTGAGAAAGATTCACTTAATAATAACTAAAATAATAACTAAAATCTAGAAGAAATTATAGCTATTTGTTCTTATTCTCCTCAAACACAAGGCCTGATTTCTGATATCTTTTTATTATTTGGCCTTTCTAAATCACTGCAGAGAATTTTTTATTTATTAATTATGAAAAACTATAAAGTTCATTTGTATTGTCATACCAGTTTTAAGATGAAGAAACTGCCCTAAAGGAATTATGAATAGCATATTCAAGAAATAATATTGGTAGAGGTAAAAAATGTATGGTTGTCAGTTTCCTTACTGATTAAAAAGTTATTTAATATAAATATCTAACACAAAGTTTATGCTATAATGCACAAATTTTTCCTTATTTTCACTTCTTCTTAAAAACCTGCTCATCCACCAGGCATTGTGGTGCACATGTGTAATCCCAGCTACTCAGGAACCTGGGGAGAAGGATCATGAGTTTGAGGCCAAAGGCCTCAAGCATCTGCAACTTAGACCCTGTATAAAATTTTAAAACATAAAATTAAAAAGGGCTTTGGGGATGCAGCTCAGTGGTCAGCAAGGTCCTGGGTTCATTCCCTAGTACTGGGGGCTGAGGGGAGATCTGCCTATCCACATCATCTTCTAACATCAAAATGAATGCTTGAATTCTAACTCCTTACACATATATCATGCTCTTCTTGTTTTCTCTTACACTCTTACACTTCTTTACACTTCTCAAGCCTTTCCCTGACAATCTGCAAGCTTAGCACCTCTCAGGAGAGAGCATCCATATACCATCCTAGTTGAACAAGGGTGCATCTTTACTACCAAACCCTTCTGCATATCACTCTACACTGAGTGCCACTTCCCTGAGTGTCTACAACAAATCAAAGCCTTGTATTTAATCTTTCATTGCTTGGAAGAGGTGCTCTAATTACATCCAAAATCTACATCTTGAGTACCCAAGTACCCTTTCCATTTCTTGACAATAGATGACATTTCTTCTACTTGATTTGTACTCCCTATTGAATGGATCCAGTTCCTAATGGCCCATAAATCCCCTGAAAATTATGTAAAAAAAAAAAAAAGATGACTTAAAAACTGTCCTTTGAAACACAGCAAATATTATACCCTGCTAAAAGCTAACAAAAAGTTCTAGTCATCTGAAAAAAATAAAGGCCTCTGTGTAATTTTTACTGTGTGAAAATTCAAACTTCAGAAACTATTCAGCTTTTCCCATACATAGAAGATGCACTTTATTATTTCAGTATAGCCCAAAAATATGAAAGTAGCATGTACTGGGTTTTCTGGACCACTAAACCATGAAATTTTTAATATGTTACCAAAATTAATTTCCCTGTTAAGCTTCATGTAAATATAAATATGAGTACATTCTTAAGAAATTGATAAGAAACAGTAAGAGATGGGAAAAACATTTAAAGGAAAAAACTAATTTAGGATAAAGTAGTATTCTTTCCATCAGTTAACTAGGCAATGCAGAAAAAATATTATAATTTACATGGACCAACCTTAATTCTTTCTGAAAATTACATTTCTATTTGCGAATAAATGTAAATCCTGTAGATGTTCTCATGTCAAAACACATCAATATTAACCTTAAAAATAAGTGAACTTTATGAATAATTTGCTGCTACTACATGCTCACACATAACTCCAAAGGCTTCTTAACTAAATCTTAGCAAGTTCACAGAATTTGTGAACTGACAAGGCATTTTATCTCCTCTATCTAAACTCTAGCCTGCAGCCATACCACTGTGGCATCTGATCTCTTCAGATCTTGGAAGCTAAGCAGGACCTGGTTAGTACATGGATGGGAAACCTCCTGGGAACACCAGGTGCTATAGGCTTAGGAGAAGAACCCGGCAAATCACTCCCAAAAAACAATCAGCCATTGAAACCCTATGAATAACAGAGAAGCACTAACAATACTGTTTCACCTGTTGTATGTACGGTTGCTATGAGTTGGACAGCAACCTGACAGCACCTAACAACAACATGTAAAACCTAATTTATGCCAAAAAAAAAATTAAATTACATACTGTATTTATTTTTGCCTGTTCTTTAAAGTTAGCATGATAGATGTAGAGGGAAACTGGGAGGAAACTGGCAAAAACCCCAAAACTGGGAAGACAGCTTTTGAAGATCTGGTTTGTAAATAAGAAATCTATGGAAAATGAAAGTAACTTGATTGGACATTTGTACAAAACCCTTCATAAATCCCCCAAACCTGATTAGACAGTTGGACTCAAAGCTGATTGGCTCAGGCCATTCTGGGAGAGGTATATACGGAGGTGCACTGCAGCAGCTTGCTCTCTCTTGCCCAGACCACCAAAGAAGATAGAACTCTCTCTCTCTCTTCATGACCACAGAAACCAAGACAACTAGACGGTGCTCTCAAGGAATAACGGACTACAAGCAAGCTGAGAAAAGCCTCTTGGACCTAGCGACAAGAGGCCAAAGCTGAGGACAGTCTCCCGTTCCAACGCTGGAGGCAGAAGAGCGGTGGCTGCACCCCGAGGCAGCATAGAGCTACAGCACTTAGGCTGCTAGCACTTGTAAGCTGTACACTTTGGGTCGGATGCAATAAAGAGCTGTGTTTGTCGACATAAGGCAAAAGCGCCTGAGGCTTTTTCCTTTCTCCCAGTCTCCGGCATTCCTGAGGGCCGAAGGAGTCCATGCCCCTCACCCCAGGGTCCCCAGTGACTTGTGTTTAGTGTCTGCGTGTGTGGTGACGCCACCCGTCCAAATATCTGGGCCGGACTAGGAGGTGCGCACCCCACAGACAGAATGTTTCTAAGTGATGTAGCACAGCTTTGCTTCCTAAAGAGGTAAGATTGAGTAACACTTAGCGTTTAACCCTTGATTATCCTACTAAGGCTTTCATGAAATTCTTCATTAAGGTAGCCTGTCTTTTTAACAAACCACAGTGTTTTTTAAATTGACTAGTGACAAACCATTTAATATTTTCTTTTAATACATACTAGATTAAAAAAAAAACTAAAAATTGGGAAAGAATGAATCCCAACCACAAGAAACATGCCTTTATTTATTATGTTATGTCATAGGTACTTTTGGATGCACAAAAATATTGATTATCAGAGTTATAAATAAAAATGTATCACCAGCAAGGTGGACTTATCACTTTTCAAAAATACAATCTTACCTGATTAAGTGAGGTGGAATCTATAAGTACAGCATCAGGACGTCTACTACATACAGGTACAGCTACCTGAAATCAAAGATATTATATGTTAAATCTCAAATAGAAAATATTGTGATTCTCTTTACCTAAATTAATATTTGATACACAACCATATTTTAATATAATAAACTCTGCAAATTCAATAAACGTATTTGTCTTAAATATTTTATGTTCAAGTGATCATGACATTTAAAATTTCATAACTCCTAGTTTTATATATTACAATTTCCCC
>VMDO01034026.1:0-17380 GCA_007922755.1 Pedetes capensis | reverse complement strand
TCTCTCTCTCTCCCTCTCTCTCTCTCTCTCTCTCTCTCTTCTTTCTTCTTTCTGTTTTGTTCAGTATGTGCAAGTTGAACCCAGGGTCTCACACATGCTGGGCAAGCACACCATCACTGAGCTATACCTCCAGCCCATTTTTATGTTTTATTTTGAGACAGGGTCTCACTAAGTCCTGCAGGCTACCTCTGGCCTCAAACATGTGATCCTCCTGCCTCAGCCTCTTGAGTTCCTAGGATTATAGGCATGCACCACAGCACCCAGCTGAGATATAGTGTTTCTAAGACAATAATAATATCAGTGAAGATTGCATGAGATTCAACATACCAAAAATAGTGACTTTTCAATAAGATGAAGCCCATTATTACCCAAATCATGAACAAAACCTTCCCATTATAGCCTTATAAAATATGTTGGCAAAAAAAAAATCAGTGAGTGTCCTGGATGTTTGCTTGGTTCTGAAAGACAGCTAGAAAAAAGTGGAGCAAGGGGTGCTTTCCACATGGGGAGTGACTCAGGGTGCTAGGATGGGGCAGGAGTGTATTAGATTTAGAGTTTTGTGAGTGAGTTTGTCATGTGAGGCTTATTCTTTTGGGTTGAGTAGGAGAACAAATCACTGTGGCGGCTTGTCAGGGGATAGAATTCCCATTGCTGTGACCTGGAGCTGCCCAGGAGCTAACACCTAAGATGGTACCTGAGTATTGAAGATACAGCTTGGGCGGTTGGAGCATGAGTCTCTAACCTATGAGTTCCAAGGAGTTTGGCTTTGTTGACTTTTGGGAAAAGTTCTTCTAGTAGGGAGGAAATAAAGCTTTTGAGTGGTATAAAACCTACCTGAAACTATATGGAGTACTACACAAATACATCAAGCCCATGGAGAAGACATGGTGATATCAGTAGAATTTTGAAGAATGAATGAGAGATTGCACCACAGGGAAGCAGTTTGAAGATGCTCTCTCCCAACAATAGCATGTCTATCTTTGGAAAACATGCAACAGCCAAGGCGTTGCTGATTGAGTGCTGCAACTCAGAGCTGAGCAAGCAGCTATATGATGTAGGCTATCAGGGTAGGGTGAACACTGACATTAGGGAGGCCATCATCAAGCAAATGAAGGAACACATTGTCAGCCACCAGCCCCAGGTGAGCTTCTTGAAGAAGATGACACAGATGGAGCTTCCTGATGCCTCATTCTAGGTGGTGTTGGACAAGGGCACTCTGGACACTGTCCTGACAGGTGAGGAAGAGAAGACCTTGAGGAAGATGAACAGGATGATGGCTGGTGTTGGCCGTGTCCTGCAGATGTCAGTCAGTATCTCTGAATCTCCCTGGCTCTCAGGCTTTCATCCTAAAGAAAGCAGTGGTCATTCTTCTAGGGATGGGTGGCTGGGAAGGGTGCACAAAGTGGTCAATATCCAGGACCCAGTGTTGGAAGAGGAGTCTCCATTTTCCCTTCCTATGTTTGTCTTCATCATGACCAAGTTCAGGCCTCTGCCCTTCTGATCTCTGAGCTATGTGCTCAGGAGTAGGGTGAACCTGTGTGGTCATAGAGTGCTAAGCACTTGGCTGAGGCCTCTGCATCCAGCTATGCTGCAAGGCTTGGCTGGGGAGTGTGTCTCTGGATTGGTGCAATGGGGATAGAGAGGACCCATGCTACACACTCCACGTGGAGGTCAATTCGATTGTGAAATCATCGCAGGGCAGTCATTTTACCATTTTCATCACCCTCCAGGGCCGGAAGACCAAATGGCTCTTTGGCATGTAGGAGGGCCAGAAGCAGGTGTCAGCAACCAGAGAGTTCAGGAGGCTGATTACAGTGGCCCTTCATCTAGGTCAGCAGTATGATGGCATAGACAGCATTCAGGCTGAGCTGTTGACAAGAGTCAAGAAGCTGTCCCCAGCTGGGTGGCTCACCCAGCAGCAGGTGTCCTTTCTGTCTGTCAGGGGGGACATATGTGACCTGGACTGTTCTGCATCAAGTCTATAGCCCCTTGAGTGGTGAAAGAATGACAGGTGATGGTTTTGGTGGCTTATGTTTCTCAGCAACAGGAATATGGTACAGTTTGAAGCCAGGTTTCTGACGAATGTGTGTCACAGAGCCCAGAAGAATTAGAAAGAAAAAGGACAAGAAGAAACAATGTCATGCCGATACATCTGAGGACCTGCATTCTGCCCCCAGGATAGTCCATTGATAAGAGTTTTTATGCTGTAAATATCATAAAGTCATGACTGGAGGTCATGCTAAGAAACCTTGCTAAGAAACCCAGAGCTGCTTATAGAGACTCCACTGGCATTGGGGGGAGGTGGGCCTGAGTGGGGGTATTCTCCCTCTTCCTGTTCAAGATCATTTCCCAAAGTCCTACATCTATTCTGTGGTGGTCAAGCCCTCCATGTTGGAAATGGTCACCCAGTGGTTTAGCTTCTCCCAGAGTGACCAGATGAAGGTCCACATTGCAGACATTCTGGATTATATTACCTGTCTGAAGGCAGGAGAAGCAGTAAGGCTTCACTATAACATCATAATGTTTGATGTAGACAGTAATGACCCAACACTGGGAATGAATTGCCTACCCTCAGCATTTGTGAGACTTTTCTCAAAGAAGATCAAAAGCATTCTGACTCATCAAAGTGTTCTTTTCTCAACCTTGTGTGCCAAGATATGGTGCTGAAGGACTCAGTGCTGCCTTGGCTGAAAGTGATGTTCTATCTGCACTTATCTACCAATATTTTAATCACCAATAGACCTGGTATACTTCCTGATACTCACTGATATACATATCACATACAACATGTGCATTGTTATTGCTAATTCGAGTTTTTTTGGCTATTCTTCAACATCTTTACTTCTACTACAGCTCTTTATATAGAGTCTAGTATGTAGTTACCATTCAGCAAATGTTGTGAGTAAACAAATACCAGAAACCTTACTGCTCAGGTCTCTGAACACACATTTGTAAATCAGTCGGATAGAGTCAATAGGAGCAAATGGCATTAGCTGAGGTACCTTATTACATCTAGAGAGATAAATCTTCCCTTGAAAATATCAACCTTCCCACTGGGATAGTCTACATATGAAAAATATTTAAGTCCCTGTGTCTGATGAATGGATGGAGAGGTGAACGAGATCCTGTTCTGTAAGCTACATGTAGAGCAGAAACTTTTCATACCAGAACTCTAAGAAATGGCCCAGGCCTTGGAGTGGACCCTGAGGAAGCCTGGGTGGGGTTGGGATGACATGTATATCTTGTCTGAGATGCTCAAGGCTGTGAAGATTGTGTGATCACTGGGGCCAGGAAGCTCTCTCAGCCTCCAGACTGATCTTAGACTCCCAGCCTCTCCGAAATTGAAGGAACACAGTGCACAATACATTTAGACCTCATAGTTTTTTGATTTCATACTGAGCTACATTCAGCCCCCAGCTTGGTGAGGATGCCTAAATTTCTGGGAGAATGAAAGTCCTTCCCCTCCTGTACATTTTGGTATCACATGGGTTAGTCATCTTTGTTTCTCACATTATGTCCTTGGGAGGGGTTCCTTGTTGGAACCCCTAGAAGGCATTGCTTGCCTTAAAGAGCATGTACCAATCTCCTTAGGACTAGAGACAATCAAACTTGATTGCATCTCCACTTTGTTGGTTTGTGTTTGTTCTGTCCCTCTCTTGCTTTTGGAGGAATAATCTCCAGTGAGTTAGCAGATCATTGTATGCCAAGACATTCAGCAGCAGGATCTCTGGAGATGCAAGGCCAAGTGGAGAGAGCATATACTCTCTTCCTGCAGATGGAAATGTCACTCAAATTGTCTGAATTTTTAGAAATTTGTTAACTTATCTGGCTTAACAGCTTTCCCTAACTACCCAGAACTTTTGGCCTAACCCATTTGATTGTTCTGTTCTCAGTGGAGCAGTATATATAGCTGGTCTTATGACCATGTATCCCCGCAGCTGTACCTCTGTGGCATCTGATCATGTCAGATCTCAGAAGCTAAGCAGGATCGGGCCTGCTTCGTACTTCAATGGGAAAACACCTGAGAATACCAGGTGCTATAGGCTTGGGAGAAGGACCTGGCAGCATACACCCAAAAAACAATCAGCCATTGAAAATCCTATGAATAGCAGAGAAGCACTGACAATAGTGTTTCTCCTGTTGAGCAGAGGGTCGGTAGGAGTTGGATACCAACTCGACAGCACCTAACAACAACAACAAAAATGACCATGTGTGGTCAGAGTCCTGGAACAATGAGATTTCTGGTATTTGCTTACTCACAACATTTACTAAGTGACAACTACATACTACACTCTGCATAAAGTGCTGTAGTGGAAGTAAAAATAAAAACTCTGATTAACAATAAAAGTGAACATGTTCTATGTAAAACGTGTATGTGTGTGTGTGTGTGTGTGTGCGTGTGTGTGTGCAGGAAACCCAGTTTATTAGTGATTAAAGTATTGGTAGATAATTTTGAGTGTTGTTTAGCTGGACTATCTGAAGGAGCAAAACCCATGTGCACATACTATCCTGCCTGGGGAAATGTAAGTAGAGCAAATGGATTTACTTCTATTTTCAGCTTCAAATAGTTGGTTAAGTAGTCAAGATTATTAGCCTTCATATTCTGAATCTTTATATCTCTTGAATCCCACAATTCTTTGAAGATGTTAATTAAAATTGCATAACATGTCTTAAAATCTCATAATGTCACCACATTTATTTTATTGTGTATGGCCAACAATTGAGGTGTCTCCATCTCAGAAATTATGTGGTAGTTTACAGATCAGTAGCATAGAGACAATAAGAGCAAATGGCATTTGCTGAGGTACAGTATTACATCTAGAGGGATAATCTTCCCTTCAAAACATCAGCTTTCCCACTGGGAGGGAGTCTAGACCTGAAAAATCTTTAAGTGAAGTTATTTTATGGCATTTGATGTAAGGACTTAAAGCCATTCTTTCTAACACTTTACACTTTTCAACCATCCAGTCTTTTCTTCTTTTCTCTGGACTCAAGTAGGTTACCTGTACTTACATAGACTAAGACTCACAAGGGTCCAGTGTTGAAAGAGGCACTAGTTGAGTTTTAAATATAATTATCACTTGGGAAATAAAGCTTTTAAAAACAAGAAAGCCACAGTGGCAATAGTTTAATAGCTTAAACATGGCCTTGTTTTTTTAAGTACTTGGAGATTGAACACAAGACCTTGTACATGTTAGGTAAGTACTCCATCTCTAAGCCGCACTCCTAGCTCATTTTTATGTTTTATTTTGAGACAAGATCTCACTAAGTTAAACAGGTTGCCTCTGGCCTCAAGCTTGTGATCCTCTGTCCTCAGCCTCCCCAGGCACTGGGATTAGAGACATGTACCACAGTGCCCAGCTATGGCCTTGGCTTTAAACTGCCTATTTAAAACTTAAAACGCTGTACAAGTTTACAGAAGAACTGACAATTGCCATGTTTGTGAGGCAGTATCATTTGACCCAATCAGTTATGTGTCTTCATACAACAACCTGATTTATGAGAGCTCATCAAAGAGTTCCAAAAAAGGGAGTTTGGATTACTATATTTAGAAGGCAAGTATATTTGCATTATCTGTTTTGGAAAAAAAAGCAGAAATTGAAGACCCTAGCTTTTCTTGGGGACTGTAAACTCTTTCTGCCTGATCTTTATCCTATGTTGTCCTGTGGTTTAAGATTTTATGTAGATGTTATTTTTCATACTAAATAACAAATTTCTTGAGTGTATATGGTGTCTCATCATATTATATCCCTCAGAGAAACTACCTCAAAATTTTGCACATGATAACAAAAAGCCTCACTGAATGGTTTTTGAATGAATGCAACATTTTTCCTTCAGGAGCTCCTAAATATGTGCACATAATTCAAAGGCGTTCATGGAGCATATGCTAATGACACAGTTTACTTACATACACATACAAGTCATCTGCAACTGTTCAGATTGAATGAACAAAATTTCCAAAAATTACTGAGTAGTTAGAGGGTAATCAAGTTATACTGAATCTCCAGAAAACAATTACAATTTCATTTGTGTATCATCAGACTTGACGATACACAAAGTGCCTTCTAAAAGGCACTTCTTAGAAATTAATGTTAATGGTACTGTTGTTTACTTTAAAACATTAGCTTAACAATGTATCGTGGTGTAAAACTAAAACCAAATTCAGTCATTCAAAGACCATTTGGCAGGTGTAATTGGGGAAGTAGCATCAAAATGGACTTGTTAGACAGTGTTTATCACACAAAGCAACAGAGAAAACCTACAATGCATCGACTCTCTCCTACTTTAACTATGGGAAGACAGTCTGAGTTGATGTTCAAACAAAAAGTTTCAAGATAAACTGAAACACTTTAGCAAACATTCACCCAGGTGAATTATGCCAAATAACAACTGAGAAAGAAAAATACCTTCACCACAATTTTGCTGAAATCAATCAATTTCCTCTTAGGATGAAAACAATGATCCCAAAATTCCTGGCCTTAGTTAAGAAAACTAATTAGGAATTGAATGTGCTGTCTTCTCATCAACAATGGCTTGTATATCACAATTATTGCAAAGTTTTAGCTATAGCTGGGTTTAAAAGTAGAGAATAGAGCTATCTAAAAATGACTGAGCTATATATACATTTCAGCTCATTAAACTGACATTGGGATTTTCTTTGAGACAGAATTTTCTCTAAGCTGGCAATTTAGATGCCAAGTTTTAGCCAGATACAATTTTGAATGGTTGTGAAATAGCTCAGAGGGAAAAAAGAAATGCTGATAATGAAAATGCTGACAAACTTTAAGCACAGAAAGCTGTCCATTACCACCCACTATAGTGTAAACCTCCTGTAGAGAAAGACTGATTTCATAATACAAATCACCATAATGAAAGATTCACTTGATACTCAGAAAACCCTACTAAAACATGTACTGTAAGTTTGTTAGTAAATACATTGTTAATATATTAAAGAAATACTTCAAGTTGCTTAAAATATTTGAAAAGCCCCATCTGTACATTTTGGTAAGTCCTCTGCAATAACTCCCAGATTTTATTTTAGAAATAATGTATGATTTGCTATATACAATATGCTTGTTCAGTATTTCTGCAGTTGTTTGTGATTTGCTCTCCAATGAGATATCCTTAAGCAATAACTTATATGGTAAAGGAGTATTACTGAAAACAGTTTTCAAAGCTCATGTAACGCTTTCTACTCACATTATAGGCAGCAGCAATGACGACAGCAATATTTAGTTTCCAGGATACACTTATCTGGAAATCAAAGGATGGGGTAATGAGATCAAGAAAGTTCTAGGATATTATTGTGATTACTGCCATCAACAGCCTTAGCAAATGAGAGAAAATCTACTCTAGTCTCATCTTCTACGATAGAATAGTGTTTTTACTATTGCCAAGTTTCATGTGCCAAGGCAGTATTTCACTTTTACCTTTTTAGATTGCATTCAAGACATTATAACTTAGGATCAAAGTATAATATTTTATTCATTTAGAAAATTGTATATAGACAAGCACAATATAAATCAGGTGTACTGGATAATGTAAAGGAAAGAGCATTATCCTTCAGGCTATTGAGACCTAAGTTTGGAACTTGGTTTTGACTAACTAGTTATGTGCTTAAGAGCAAATTGGTTAGCTCCTCTGGGTCTGAGTTCTTTCATCTGCCAAATGCGGCTAATATAACATCCCTTGCTGTGACAATTACAGACAACATATTCAAAAGGGTCAAACCTTGTCTTAACCGATTTGTGGTCCATAGTCTTTCTCTCTCCATCCACCTTTGCTTCAAGAACCTTTTCAAGGGCTTTCTCCCACTCTTGTCTGTCTAGGATCCCTGGCTTTGATGGAGCCCCAATCTCAATGGAGCTTCAGCTTCCTTTTTTATCCCTCACAATTTTGGGAAGGGAAATTGGACAAGCACAGTATGTGGCATATTATAACTCTTTAACAAATATTTAATATTGTTATATTTGCCTTACACACACATTTGTATGTGTGTATATAAAGGACTAGCAACACATACCTGGAATATGTGTGGTATAATGGTGATGTAAACATTTATTTTTGCCAGGCCAAAATCTTTATTCATGTAGCTGTCTTTAAGTATTACTATCTCTTTACTATGTGGGTCCAACTACCTTACATTTTCTCAATCCATGGGATTTAAGTGGACCTCTTGATCTCAAAAGTAGATACATAACCCAGGTCTGATCATTGTCAAAGATATTTGCTCTCCTACATGGAATGATCCAAAGCAAATAAGAATAAGATCAAGGAGTTTTATTGAGCCACTTTTTATGTTAGGGTTGTTAGTTTGTAAATTTAACCTTGGTACTATTGCCATAACATAGGGGGATCTTCCTGCATAGAGAAAAGCTATGACAAAGAACAGCACACAAAATAAGGACAGACAAAGCTGAAACCAGAGATCTAGCGACATCAAGTCCTAATAACATAAGCTCCTGGATTTAACCCTGCTAGTAGCAAATGCTCTTAGAGATTTTAGTTTTATAAGTAAAAGTGCTTTAAAATGTATCTTCATCATCACCAAAGATTGAATGGGCAGTTTCTGAAATGTTCCCAACAAAATCAATAGTAATATACAAAACAAACTGAAAAAACTAGAACTCATAATAATCAGCATGTTACATTACTATTCCTACAAACTTCATTGAAAAAACCTCACTACTAAAAATCTGGAGCAAAACTATCTCTGTAATAGTGTTGGGCTGGATCATTTATTCCTAGTCTGCTTTGAAATTGTGAAAGTTTAAGTATGTGAGTTCATGACTTCCAATAACTGTGTAATGAATGGCATATCTTTTGGAGTTGAAATGAATTAAAAGTAATTTTGTTTTAAGAATTTTTTGACAGCCCCTGACATTTTTGTAGACAACTTGAGTTGTTACACAACCAGGATTAGGAATCATGGCCTTAGGCTCCCTTTACACAATGGCAATTCATTTGGCAAAAAGGAAAAAAAAAAGTCTGTCAAATGGTTTTTGAGCTATAAAAAAGGTATCTTATTTCTTGTGATGTTTTTTACCACTGAGTTTGCTAGACACTTTATTGAGCTGACCAACCAAACCTATGGTTTTGGAGTCATGTACACATGCCTTAACTAAATCTATCATGAAGAAGGTCATGTGTTTTCTTATTCAGTTATTCAGTTACAAGTTCACAGAAGCCAAATTTTAAAGTTTTAATCTTGCCCAGCTGGTTTCCCAGACTGGAAGACTCCATGGAGCATAGATTTACACTGTCCTGCTGAGATTAGAGTTCTCGTATAGTTCAAATACCTCATTGGTTTGCATGTTTTCAGTATTATTACTTTCTGATAGAAGCAAACTGGCTTAAGAAAGTAAGCCTTTTTTCTCTAAGAAATAATTTCACCTCTATCAGATGGCATGGGTATACTTCGGGGATTATAACAGCTAGCACAGTATTTCTAACAAGAATTCTAATGTTTATGAAGCCATGGAATTTTTACTTTGCAAATGGCTAAGTGACAAAATGGAGAAAAATTCAACTATTACAACAACCAACAGTTCATCATTAAACTGTTATTGAGTGCCATTAGTAGAGGAGCTAGCACTCCAGGTATTTTGATGCCTTTCAATTGTTAATTCTCTACCAACTGTAGATGCATCAGGTACTTTAACCTATAAGAAATAGATTTCTCAGAGGAGGAAAATATTTTGGCCAATAACCATTTAAATTTTAAACTATTTATATAGATTTGGTTTTTGCTTTTGTCTTGAGACCAGGAAGTCTCTAATAGAAAAGTATTTCATCACAGTAGAAACTAATATTAAAAAGATATACCTTTCACATTTCAATTTGAAAAATCTTATTATGCTTTGTTCTGCATGTACTTCAAAGTGACAGTCTCCCATGGTCTTAATCATAGGAGCCTGGCACCAAAGATAGCACAGCCTGGTGCTACTGTAGGATAGAAGCCAAAACATTTTGTCCAAACTCCTCTTGGCAGTAGTTTGCATACACAGCCAGCCTGCCCTCTGGCCCTAGTTTGGCTAAAGCTTAGCAACCAAACATGTAGCTACAATTTTTTTCCCTTTTCTTCAAGGACAATATGATTTTTTCTAAGTCAGATATATAATGTTCAAATAAAAATGATTCATTTTTCACATTTCCTGGTAGTCCAAAGCAGTCATCACTAGAAAGGGGAAGAGGAAAGTAGAGCATCTAAGGTAAGAAAGGAGATGAGAGCCAAGGAAAAGCCAAATATGAGATGTCAGGACTAACGGCCTATCAAGAAAATTGGCACAACCAACTGTGATGTTACTTTGGCAAATGGTAACAGAGAAAGTGAATTTGGAGTGTGGAAAAAAGTCAGTGAACAGAAGAGGTACTGATGGGAAGAGGAGGAAGAATAACAGGAAGAGACAGATGGCAGGAATGGAGCCCAAAGAGAATTATAACTGGTCAACATATGCATCAGAGGAAGCCTTAGCTATAGATCTGTTCTTCCCTACTCCAGATGTCTGAGTAATTCTTGCATAAGTTTCTTTGTGAAATCTATTTATTTAACCAAGTATTAATACTCTGCTGTAGTTAGGTCACATTTTCCTTCATTTAAATTCCATATTGCTTTTGATTTTTTGTGTCTTTAAATCAAAAATGATTTGCAAATATTGCCTTCTTCCCTTTTCTATTTTGACTTTCACAACTTGGCTGGCTCAGTTTTCTAAGAGCAGACTTAGCCCTTGGTATGCTCTCAGCTCAAAGTGTTTTATACTCTTCACTATATAGTGCTATTGTGAAAATTCTTGCAACTTCCTAATACACTGTTTAAAAAATGAAAGTGGACAGTTTGTAGCTTTGATTCACAGCAGGGATCTTTTCCTTAATCTTTTATACTTTATAAGGCAAAGGACTCTTTGGAAGTGCTGATGGGGGGTGGACAAGAAGAAAGGTCTCAGAAAGAAAGCTTTTGGTTATATTGGACAAGAAGCATAGCAGTCAGAAAAATCAGCATGGCACCACCTTGCTTCGGTCTTCCTTTCGTGTATGAAATGGCCACTAGGAACATCAGGGGGAAAATTGTTAGCTTTTGTGACAAAGATCTTTACAAGGAAAATGTCATTATACTGAATTATATGAGAGAAAATACCTACATAAAAATGATATGTTACTTTTTAATATTGTTCCTGGGTCCAGATGCTTATATTTTATGAGCCTTTTGCTGCACAGTCTAGTAGGAAAGGTGTAAAGAGGACAGGAGAGCTGCTCTGGTAAATGGGAGCCTATGCAGCAGTTCAAAATATCTAGCTGCTTTTGAAACACTGACGAGACTACACTTACAAGCAGGGCTTCAATCCTGTGAAAAATTGAGTTCAGGTTCAGGTGCAGGTACAATATCCAAAAATTTGGAGGGTTCTGCTTCAGTTCAGGTTTGGGGTTAAATCCTATGTGTAGTTACAGGGCTTCAAATCAAACCTGGACCTGAATTCTGGATTTGTTCCATTTCAAGCACTTAAATTCTTTTTTTGAACCTGAATCTGAACCTGAACCTAGTGAAAACTTGGGTTTCAGTTCACTTTTAATTTTTTGTATCATTTGCTATTAAAAATTTGAAAATAATTATTCATCTATGTACAACATATAATTAAAACTTTAAACCTGAACTTGAACCGAACCTGAACCCTCTAAATTTTAACATATTGAGCCCAAACCTGAACTTGAATGCAACTTTTCATGGATTTGAAGCTCTGCTTACAAGGACTTCAGTGGGTCTTATTTTGATGGAATAGGCATGTTGTTGCTGTTAGGTGCCCTTGAGTTGGATCTGACTCAAAGCAACCTTATGTACAATAGAATGAAATCCTCCCCAACATTGTGCCAAGCCTCACACTATTGTCAGTACTTCTCTACTATTTATAGGGTTTTCAATGGTGGATTGTTTTTCAGAGTGGCCGGCCAGGTCCTTCTGCCAAGCCTACAGCACACAATATTCCCAGGTTGTCTCCCATCCAAGTACTAACCAGGACCCATCCTGCTTAGCTTCCGAGATCAGACAGGATAAGATGCCAGGGGTGGTATGGCTGTAGATGGAATAGGCATATAATAACAAAGATGGAATATCATCAATACATGAGAAAATTAAAAAAAAAACGTTAAAATATCTGGAGGGAGACTTTGTTCATGCTGAGAAAAATGTGTGTTTATTTACTCCTGATATTAGACAATCTCTGAGATATGTCACATTATGTGACAATGGGCTTGATATTCAAAAGAATTCTCTGATAAACTTCTTTCTCACCAAATCACAATCGGAGTCCACTGAAAGCCAGATAATAGCAGATAGTTTCCTTAATCCAGTATGGAGAGTGGCTGGATTTCATTTAAAGAAGGTAGAATGCAGATTTACTGGCTTTATTAGGCCTAATTTGAAGGTGAGAATTTAAAAAGAGAGAAATTTAAATTTAATTTTCATTTTTAAAATAAAATACCATGTGCTTTTTGGAAAAGTCAAACAATAAATAAATATAAACAGTTAAAAGTTAAAAGTATGTTCTCCTTTCCCCTCATGTGTACTCTTAAGAAGTGAATACCAATAGCACTTTTTCCAAAGTATGTCTACAAATGTGTAAACATAAATCTCACATACACATATAAATATAGATAGATGCGTGTAAAATGCTTCTCACAAAAATTGAAATCAAACTTCTCTTCAAATCGCCTTTTCAGTCAACATATCAAAGATAAACTTCTGTACTAGGATATGCAAATATATCATACTCTTTGTAATTGATGCAAAGTATTTCATTTTATATGTATTATAATGTATTTCTTGATATGAACATTTTGGTTTTTTCTAGT
This sequence comes from Pedetes capensis, assembly GCA_007922755.1. Classification (NCBI taxonomy): domain Eukaryota; kingdom Metazoa; phylum Chordata; class Mammalia; order Rodentia; family Pedetidae; genus Pedetes; species Pedetes capensis. Next base: position 4,537 of record VMDO01034026.1, on the reverse strand, counting down.
CTATTGTTATTAAAAATAATGATGCAATGAGTGTTATGTGACGTGTCATTGCACAGTTATGTAACAACTTTTGTATAATGAAATACTGTACTAATCATTAAATTTATCAGGCATTAGTATAGTTGTTGTTGTTGATGTTAGGTGCCATCAAATCAGGTCTGACTCATAGTGACCCTATGTACAACAGAATGAAAACACTCCCTGACACTGTGCCATGCCCGGCACTATGTCAGTGCTTCTTTGCTACTCACAGGATTTTCAAAGTCGAATTGTTCCAAGAGTGGGCTGCCAGGTCCTTCTCCCAAGCACTAGTATATCTGTTCAAAATAATTGTAACACATACACAAAATACAAAGCCCTATTATAAAGTGAATAAGTAGTACCCCATCACTTACCTTAACAAGTAAGACATTGTGATTCCTGTGTATTTTTTGTGTGCTTCATCCCTCTCTGGTTCTCCTGGCTTCACTGCCCACAATCCATTTAAGGTTGAATGTGTGTATTTTGTTCATTAAAAGTTTTTTCTCTTCCTCCTGCATGTATAAACAATGCATTTAATCTGCATGTCTTTGACTTTTATAAGTGTTTTATTTATTCCATGTTCTTTGCAACTAGATTTTTCCATCAATATTATATTAAGAGTTTATGCACATTGTTATGTGTAGCTATTCATCTTCTGTCTTATGAAACATTCCAATTTACTAGTGTCCTAAAATGTATTAATCCATTCTTCTGCATTGCTGGATCATATAATGTATGCATGTCCAAAATTCTAAGGTATTTCAATTTTTTACAGAATAATTGTAGAAATTTAACTTTCATAAATCCAATAAATCCAAATAACAATAGACTAGAAACAACCAAAATGTTCATTATTAAAATATAAGTGTTATGGTTGGGCCATATCTTAATATTAACCCACTTTTTAATCAGATTTCATAATTTTGGTTAATTTGGGGGGTTTATTACATTTTTCTTGTAATGTGAATTTCTCTCATTCATAATGAGTTTAAGTACTTCTTTGTATGTTCTTGTCCCTTTCACTTTTCCTATACTGTGAAATAGTTATCCATGCTTCGGTCCAGTTTTCTATTTTGTTTTCTGTTTCTTACTGATTTGTAAGAGTTCTTTATATATTCTAGATAGTAAAATTTTGTCAGTTTTATGTGTTTCAAATATGTTCTCCTAGATTTTAGCCTGTTTCCCCACTTTTTTTATTGTGTCTTTTCATGAAGAGACATCCTTATTTAATGCAATTAACTTTATTATTCTTGTGTCTTTATAGCTGATGCTTTATCTGTCTGGAAAATCCTTTCTTACTTTGAGGTCATAAAGCTAGTCTAGTATAAGTTTTCATACTTTTTTGCCTTTTCCATTTAAGTCCTTAATCAATCAGAAATTGATTTGTGAGTCAGTGAGATAAGGATAGAATCTCTTTTATTTTATATATAGGCAATTGTCTCAGTACAACTTATGAAATAGTCCAGTCTTCCCCCACTAATCCTCCATGACACCTCAGCCTTATTGTTTTCAAATATGCAAATGTGGCAGAGTCTATATCTCAACAATGGATATAAGAAGAGAGCCCACTTAACACACTCTCCTTACAATATGACGTGGTCACTCGTAGATAAGATTTATTTTCTTGAGTTGAATCTGGTCATGTCAGTGACTACAGTATTATAACACTGCCTGGCACCTGAGGCTGGTTATCAAAGAGAAGAGAAAGACTAACATACATAGAAATAGCATACACACAGTTCTAGTCCTCGTCACTAAATAATGATTCAGTAATTCTTCTTGGTGAAATGACCAGCTTTCTAGATCTGTTCATGGACTATTGTGAATAAATGAAGGTCTTGAAAGCTTCCTTATTGTTTTGAGATGGAAGAAGCGTTGATGGTAGTTTGTCCTATACAAACAACTGTATGACAAAATAAATACCATACCTCCTACCCAAATACAAGTATATTTCCCCCCTAGTATTGTGACCTTGAGGAAATTGTATCTGTTATACCTTAGCTTCCTTGTTTGAATAAAAATGGGGGAAAATATACCCTAATGTTCACCCTGAATTTCTAAGTGTGCTCAAAGCTACTTAGGTGTCATTAGTAAAGAATATCATTAGAATTCAATTTCAATGTGTGTTCAGAGACTATAAGGATAAAACTTTATCAGAATCTTGTAAATTCTATTAATTTTTGTGTTTAGTCTAGCAATTGATCCAGTAACATAATTGCTCATAATTAGCACAGAACTAACCTGGTGCAAGGGGAAAAATGAGAAGAAGCTTTAAGAATAAAATCTGATTAGTGTATCCCTCTAAGGGACTTGGGCCCCAGGTTGCATTAGAGAAACAGACTAAGTTCACAGATGTTCTGATGTGGGGTTTGCAAATTAAACCAAACTTAACAAGGAGGCTGATGTGATACCCTAGCATATACCTGCAATTCCTTTCAACAAATATGCCCTCCAACACACTTTCATGTTGAGACATTATGCCAAGGGGAGAAAATTGCCCTCCCAACAACCAATCAAGAATCATTTAGTACTCGAGAAGCAATGTGAATTGACACTCCTATTAGCATAAGAGTGTTTTAGAATGTCAGGGAGACTACAATGTGAATGTGACCATTAATACTGCATTAAGTCCAATTATATTTCTTAGCTTGAAAAATCATTTTCTAAAATAATAGTATTCAGTCTTCCTCTAAACTCTGCAATTCAAATAAGTTGACATTGCTTTTAATTTGATTGACCAAAATTTAAACTAATACACATTTCCAGAGGCTGTGCATTACTTTTTATTAAATTGTGATAGCAAATGACACATTTGTATCCTATTTTGATCTCTGCATTTACTCAACTTCAAAACTAATTAATACAATTATAAATGACCTTAGTCTATTCAGTTGGGAAATGTTATTTGAGCAAAATTTAAAAGTATATTTGTCTTATTTTCTAATACCTTGAAAATATGATCTCATAGAGGAAAAGACTTAACACACATGCTAATGCTGACCCATATATACACACACACACACACACACACACACACACACACACACACACATATATATATAATATATATATATAATTTTAAAATTGAGACTCAGTCATTGATTCATAATCCTTTATTGACAATATCAAGACTCACCTCATCCTCCAATTCAGTACTACATGATTTGGTCTCTCCTGGTCATTTTGAAACAGTATAAATGCAATGATTTATAATCTCAGATACAGTATAAAAATGGCCATCCTTTTACATATGTATGACAGTCTGAGGCTTCTTGTATACTGGAGCTTCATGTTATTTTGCAGGATTAGAGTTGGCTGCTAAATCAGAGGTGAAGGAGCCAGAGCCAGAGGAGCAGGTAGTAAATAAGGGACAAATGATGAGGTGGCCTGTCTGGGCCTGTTAGAGCTTAGTAGAAGGCTGAGCTCATGCCAAACAGAGGCAATGAAACTTCTTTCTATACACATGGCAAACTCACAAAAAGTATCTTTCTCTTTACTCCTGAAACAAACAAACAAACAAACAAACAAACAAACTGTTTTTAGCAGCAAAAAGAGAAGCTGCTGTAGCAATACACAAGAAAATTTGGAAGGAAGTACAGACCAGATTAATACACGGACATCACATCTCTAGAGAACAAGGTATAATTCCAGCTCTTGTCACAAATGAAATGAGTTTGATGGTCTGTAGTGAGCAGTAATGTATGACACACCAAACTGCTGCATTCTTTGACAGAGAAAATCAAGAGTGTTCCATCTAGAACAAAGTTAATCCTATCTGACGGAAAATAACTCATAGTGTAATTCCTTTAAATATCTGGGGAGTAAAATCCCTTCCAGATAGTGAACATTGTTGATTGTAAGATATAGGAAATAGTCATCCTCCATCTCATTACTGTGTTTGGTGGGTTGATCAAAAGGAAGTTTCAAGCACCAGAAATATTAATCTTTCACATTTTTATTAACAGCAAAGAATATTAGTGTATCATTAACCTATGTGCTCTCTCCAAAATAGATAGCTGGGCACTAAGAGAAAATTGTCCAAGGGTGTATTTTGTCACCAACATATCACCATGTGACTCACCTGAGTTTTAGGGATCCCAAATTATTGATTTCAAGCCTCACATAAGAAATCCCAAATGTGATATAATATAATTTTCAAGCATGTTTCTGGTTTCCAGTTTCACAGTTGTAATTTCAACCACTTGTGAAGTCTTGCAATTGAAGGCATATATTAATACAAAAGCCTCTTTGACCAGTCTCATCCCAGAAGACACGGAACATATTTGTTTATTCACTGAGCCATCATAACCATGACATGTAGATCTGCAAAAAATCAAAAGCTCTGTTCAAGTGAGTTTCTCTTGCCAACTGCCTATATTTTAAAATGACTCTGTATGTGTCAAAATCTATTTTAAAAGTAAAAAAATTGGTGTACAACACTGGACATTGACTGCATTTATATATAAATAGGTAGGTAGGATTGGTGATGCTAGGAAAAATATTCAATGAAAAACAT
>VMDO01034025.1:0-17386 GCA_007922755.1 Pedetes capensis | reverse complement strand
GATAGGAGAAAGTAATTTTCTAGAGTGACACATTTGAAAGGAACTATGAGTGACAGATAATTTTTCCAAATATGCACACACACAGTTGCCCCTCCCAAGATGGTCTCTTAAGTCTTTAATGTATAGTTTTTACCACTCACACAAGGTCCGGAACTTCAGTGAGGAATGATAAGCAGTAGCACAAATCCTCTCCTTTAATATGTGCCCATTTTCTCTTCTTCCTCCACAAGTTCATTATTCTGCCCCCCCCCCCCCCATTGACTATGTGCTCACCACTTTCTCTTTCAGGCCCACCATCTTCTCTATCTAAGGCAGCTTTCCTTCTAAAAACCTGTTTTAATTGTCTTGTTCTCTGGCTGCTTTACCTTCCCCTGTGGAAAGTTGTTGTTAGGTGCCTTCCAGCCAGGTCCAACTCATAGTGACCCTCAGAGAGTTTTTAATGGCTGATTGTTTCAGAATTGTTTTCAGGAGTGGATGGCCACATCCTTCTCCCAGTTTTGCAGTGCTGGGGATCAAACCTGGGTCCTCAGAGAGTGCAGAGCAGCATTCTACCAACTGAGCTAAACTCCAGCCCTCCTCCCCAAGGAATAGAGACATCCTCATCATCCAGAGAATGCAAGTTTTTGGAGTTCTTTTGTGGAGCTACCTAAGCTGCTTCAGGTGCTTCAGTTTTCCCTGTAATTATTCCTTAAGAGTGTACTATCTTTAATAAACCTACTCTATACTATAATTTCTGTATTGGGTATAAATTTGTTTATATGCTGCATACAAGGACCGAGGTTTTGCTGCCAGTTTCTGGACCCTCACTCTGGACCTGCCTACCCACATTCCCCGTGTCTCCCTAATAACAAAATGATCTACATTAAAATACTTTTGGTGGACTATCTTTTCTTTTCCAGGGGTACATTATGCATACAACTGTTAAATGTAAAGTTTTATTAAGGCCATTACACATGTAAAAATCAAAACATATGTCAAAATATTTATGATAAATTTGTTGTTTTTGTTAGGTGCCATGGAGTTGGTATCTGACTCATAGTGACCCTATGTATAACAGGCAAAACACTATTGTCAGTGCTTTCCTGTTATTCATAGGGTTTTCAATGGTGGACTGATATTTGGGAGTGGGTTGCCGGGTTCTTCTCCCAAGCCTACAGTATATGGTGTTCCAAGGTAGTCTCTCATCCAAGTACTAATCAGGCCTGGCCCTGCTTAGCTTTTGAGATGTGATGGGATCTGGTGCCACAGTGCTAAGGCTGCAGGCATGATAAATTCACATAACATAAAATTTTTTTTGATGATAAGATTACAGATAAATGCCAACTGGGATTTTAAAAAATGCCATTTGAGATTTGGATAAGCTTTTAGAATGCTCTTGTAAATGCTAGACAAAACAGCTATATTGTTAAATTTTACCAAAAGGAAAAATAATATTTTACATTTAAAGGGTGATTAATTTGTTAGAGTATAATTTTGTTGCTCAAATTCCTAGACTACCCTGTATTAAGTCATTTAAGATGTAAATTTAAGGGATAAGAGAATAAATCCTGGGAGACTTGGCTTATAAACAAAGATAATTTTTACAAGGCTTCTGGGCTTTACTCCATGTGAGAATGCTAGGAATGTGCATATACTTTATAGATCTTCTATTGTTAAGGTATTTTTGCCATTAGGGTTGTAAAGATGGCACTAAATTCATTAAATTGCCTCTCAACATAGACTGATTGCACATGGATATTACTATATGTTTTGTTATAAGCAATTTTATGAGGTCAAACGTTTTAATTTAATTTACTATATACAGAGGTTGCCAAATGTACGTATATACACTTTAAGTATTAAAATTGTAATAGTCAATACATACCAATAATAAAAGATAAATACAAGTGTTGTGCCCAAAGTTTGGATTCCCCAAAGACCACCAGGGAGTCCGAAGTCGCATGCAATAACAAAGAGCCTTTATTTTTAAAGCTCCAGCTCGAGGGTACCACACCTCACCTGCGCAGTGGTTCAGTGTTGGGACCCCGACTCCTTGCAGGGTGAAAGTTTTTATTGTGGATTACAAGCAGGGAGGGCTGGGATTTAGCTCAGTTGGTAGAGCCCCGCTCTGCAATCTCTGAGGTCCCGAGTTTGATTCCCAACACCGCAAAAATGGGAGAAGGACGTGGCAACCCACTCCCAAGGCAATCCTGAAACAATCTGTCATTGAAAACTCTATGAGGGTCACTATGAGTAGGACACCACTCGACTGCACCTAACAACAACAACAACAACAACAAGCAGGGAAGGAGGGGGTGGAAAAAGTGAAAGTCAGATAAGGTGAGGCTTTGAGTTGCTAAAGTATGCTATTTGTGTTACTTGAGGTTTGGGAGTTCTGGGAAGTTACTGCCCATATCTATATATAGCCTTTTGTTCTGGCCCAGACCATTCTGATCTAGTGATCTTTTAAAGGACTTTGTGGAGCAGGCCTGTAAGACAGAACCCTAAGATAAGGGGGTCATTCAGGCTGACTCTGGGCTCTTGGTCAGCCTGGGCATCTCAACAAGTAACACTTGACTTCTGCAATTCCAAAAAGTGTTCTAAGTGGTTACCATCATAATTTAATTCAACTTCAAATAAACAGGGTTGGGTGGGCAGCTCAGTGGTCCAGCAGTTGCAAAGAATGCAAGTGCGAGGCCCTGGGTTCAACCCCCAATACCACAAAAAACAAAACAAAACAACAACAAAACAATACATAGATAACATCGGTTAAAATGCATGTGTATTATTTTGGCAACCCCATTATAGAGATATATGTATAAATGCCTACAAAATTACTAAGATGAACCCAGTATTGTTTACAAAAACCAATGTCAAGTTTAGATGCTCTGCTCATTGGATCATTGAGCTCATTTTTGCTCTGGTAAATATTATAAAAGTTCATTCTATGATGTATATAGTATAATAATATGTCAATAAATCAGTGGCAAAAACAACATGCTGAAAATATCATTTAAAATTTTTGTTCTTTTTTGGTAGCTTTCAAATATGTTTATATGCAAATATATGCCATTCTTTGTATAAAAATTAAATTAAATTAAATTTTAAAATTAAAAGATAAAAACAAGTAACTTAGAGGGTATTAATAAAATATATAATTTCAGGTTTCTGAGAGACAAATTACGAAGTTTTTGCACAGCTACATAAAGATTATTAAAAAAAAATAAGTCTTAAAAAGTTATTTGTAGGATTTTTCTAGTACTCTTAAGTCTCTGAGGTCCTAAATTCAATTCCCAGCACCGCAAAAATGGGAGAAGGACCTGGCAATCCACTCCCAAGGCAATCCTGAAACAGTCAGCCATTGAAAACCCTATGAGGGTCGCTATGAGTCAGATACTGACTGGATGGCACCTAACAATAACAACAACAACAACAACAATAACAACAACATGTCTAAGACAACAAAGGCAGCTAGACTCCCTTAAAGTATTAATCTGATCTTGTTGTTGTATTAGGTGCCATCAAATTGAGTTTCACTCATAGCAAGCCTCATAGAATTTTCACTGGCTGATTGTTTCAGGAATGGACTGCCACATCCTGCTCCTGTTTTTGTGGTGTTGGGGATCGAACTCCGGGTCCTCAGAGAGTGCAGAGCAGCACTCTACCAGCTGAGCTAAGCCTCAGTCCCAATCTGCTTTTAGTAATAGTTAAAAACAAGGCTTTTAAGTTTTGTCAAAACAATTATATGTGATTTCTAATAATTTTATCAGATTTTTAACTATTAAAGAAACCTACTTCTTAATCCAGTCAAATTTTATATGTTTATTTTAAAATCTTCTAAATAATCACATTGTAACTCTGGTTAAGTAAACAACTATTGTGTTATTACAAAATATTTGACATCACATTATGTGACTAAAATGTAGATTTGAGAGCCAATGGTCTCTGTATTTAAGTTTTATCTAAATATTATGCCAAAGTTAAGATCACAGTCCATTACTCCTTCTTCAGGACTAATCATACTGATCTTCTGGGTATTCAGCAACCAAAAGTTAGAGGCTAGAACCCTTCGGGATGATGGAGCTAAGAAGAAATTTTGGCAAAGGCAATATTTTGGCCTTTGCCAAAGATCACCAAGAGTCCAGGGGATGATGAGGACCCCTCTAAAGGGCCTCTAACTCCAGTAACTCACCCATCCTCTTGATCAGAGAGGCTGTGGAGGCCCCAGAGTTTGGCTCAGAGAGTCATTAAAGAGGACAGTTTTCCCTGATGTTTCCAAAAGCCATGTGGGCTGACTCACTCCAGCAGATGGCACAGCTGGTAGGGGAAGAGAGCCAAAGGGCTTCTCATAAGTCCTTAAAATAACAGTAAAAACAAAAAGGTTGATTTTTAGCCTCCTGCATGGTCTTAAGAACCCAGCAGAAAAGTATAACTAACTAAATAAAGTAATAGGTAGTAATACAAAGTAAAGAGAGTTACACTAGATCTAAAATGACTCTGGGCCAAGATTTAGCTCAATTGGTAGAACATTGTTCTTTGCTCTCTGAAGATCTGGGTTCCACCCCCAGCACTGAACACCAGGAGAAGGATGTGGCAATTCACTCCCCAAGCAATCCCAAAACAATCAGCCATTGAAAACCCTATTTGGTTTGCTGTGAATCAGACATTTCTCATAGCAACTAACAACAACAAAATGACTCCAAGTACTGTATAATTCTACTCAAAGGACACCAGTGGACACAACGTTCAGGAAAAATACTTTTAAAAGACAAAGATTCAATGGTTTATCAGAGTAGTTACATGCAGTTTAACAGAGTAAGGGTTCATTTGTGTATCACTTTAGATTAGAATTTTTTTAACACCTATTTTACAATTGGTTAACTGTTTTAGACTATTTTTGTATCATTAACATTATATACATATACATGTGTGTCTATGACTTAAAATGTACATACATACTGACTAAATATACTATATCTGAGCCTTATCTGAACGCATAGGACTTTGCCTTAAATTAACCTTTTGCCTTAAATTAACCTTTTGTTGTTGAACTGTCCTCTAAACTTCTAAGAGGTCACTGTTTTGATTCTGTTAGAATTGTTACTCAGTGACCCAACGATTCTAAATTCTTCAGAGATACAAGCTAAATTAATTTATAAAAATTTCATCGTAAATGTCATGCTATCGCTAGTTTGTTTCTTTACATGTTTAGAACCCTCCAAGACACAAATAAAAATTGTGTTTTATAAATTGCTAAGCCTTTTTAAAATGGGCTGGGATTTAGCTCAGTTGGTAGAGCACTGCGCTGCAGTCTCTGAGGTCCCGAGTACAATTCCCAGCACCGCAAAAAATGGGAGAAGGACCTGGCAATCCACTCCCAAGGCAATCCCGAAACAGTCAGCCATTGAAAACCCTATGAGGGTTGCTATGAGTCGGATGCCTGCAGCTGTAGCCCTGTGGCATCCGATCCCGTCAGATCTCGGAAGCTAAGCAGGGTCGGGCTTGGTTAGTACCTGGATGGGAGACCGCCTGGGAACACCAGAAGCTGTAGGCTTGGGAGAAGGACCTGGCAACCCCCTCCCAAAAAAAAATCAATCTGCCATTGAAAACCCTAAGAACAGCAGAGAAGCACTGACAATAGTGTTTCCCCTGTTGTACAGAGGGTCCGACTATGAGTCGGATACCGACTTGACGGCACCTAACAACAACAACATGAGTCAGATACTGACTGGATGGCACCTAACAACAACAACAACAAAGCCTTTTTAAATTTTATTTTATAAATTGTTTAAAATTTTGTAACTATTGCCTGTTAACATTGTACAGGAACACAACTTCAAAAAAAATAACCTAAACAACATTTTTGAGATGTCAAACCTCATCCTCAAAGCCACATAGCCAGATTAGCCACACCCTAATTCTCCCAAGATTGACAGATGTTCAAAATGCAGGGGTTGGGCTCGGGGTGTGTGGTTAATAACAGACACTAATGAACTGCCTCTATTAAAAAGCATGGCTCAGGGTTGGGCGTGCTTGCGCATGCCTGTAATCACAGTGACTGGGGAGGCAGAGGCAGGAGGATGGCAAGTTCGAGACTAGAGGCAGTCCGTGTAACTTAGCAAGACCCTGTCTCAAAAAGTAAATAAATGGGCTGGGGGTGCAGCTTAGTGGTCCAGCACTTGCAAAGCATGCAAGCACGAAGCCCTGGGTTCAACCCCAAGTACTGCAAAAAAAAAAAAAAAAAAAACCAACCCCCCCCCAAAAAAAAAAAAAAACAGTTCCTCACTTGGACCAACAAGTGTCCTGTTCCAGACCCCTAGAGGCATCTGAAGGTCTTGATGGATAAACAAACAGCTCTTGATGGATAAATAGCTCTTGATGGATAAACAGCTCTGCCCCACCCTGGCACCCTCAGCACAGCATCTGTCCCCGTTTGCTATGCTTCAGTCATATTCTGCATCCTGAGCTCCAGAATCATCTGTCCCAACTACTAATCCCCACCCTAAACCCAAAACCACCTTTCATAGAAGGTGAATTAGAGACAGGCTCCTTCCCAACCACCCAGCTGCCAAGCACAGAGCTCACCTGGGGAGTGGCAGGTGAGAGGGGCTGCCCTCCCCCAACACCCTCCTCTCCTTCAGGTTCCACCCCACAGCTGAGGCACCCCACTGCAAATACCTCTCCAAGAAATAGTGCCAGTAACAACTTCCTGCCCACCCCCTGCAAAACCAGAACCGAGCTCACACTCTGAGCATGCCTGTTTAATTCTGAATCCCCCTTGCCCCTGCTCCCAATTCTTCCCCTACTTAAGCCTAAAACTCCTCAGTTTCCTGAAGACAGACTTGGGGTCACTAAGCTTTTATCTGTTTTTCCTCCCAATGTGCACATTGATTAAGTCATCTTTCTCTGCTTTCCACCATTACTCATTTCTTTAATTGGCATATTAGGGATGCGTGGCTGAGTCTAATTCCAGGAACTGGGGCTTTGTCCTAATCTCTGGTAATGGGTTCAGGTTCAGAAAAATTAAAAAAAAAAAAAAATCCTTGAACCACAATGGGTTCAGTGTTTGGGTTCAGGTTTGGTCTGAAAGCCCTGCTATCTACACATAGGATTGTAAACACAAACCTGAACCAAACCTAAACCTTCTAAATTTGAACATATTGAACCTGCACCCGAACCTGAACACAATTTTTCATGGGTTTGAAGCCCTGGATTTTTCTTGTCTGTCTCCTCATTCTAACAAGTCAGTTTCCTGGGACAGCACCCCACTGGACATGTCATCTCTACTACCTAGAACACGCCTGGCATATGGAAGGTGCTCCATGCTTTTTGAAAGAGCGAGAAGGGCCCTTCGCCAAATCATTGCATTTTTCAGGCCAGGTTTTGATCGCTGTTCTTGCCAGGAACCTCCACTTGACCCTCAGCATCTGTTGTGAACAGGAAGTTGCCCAGCCCTCTTAGGCATGGAAATTCTCCAGAAGTGAGGGGCTCCCACCTCCCTGGGCCCGATGCAGTTGCTCCCCCAGTGTGGAGCAGGATTCTAAGATCCCTCTGAGGATGCTGTCCAAGAACATCCATGAGGGGAGTCCAGAGGTAGAGGGGGCAGCAGTGAATGTGTGTGTGTGTGTGTGTGTGTGTGTGTGTGTGTGTGTGTGTGTGTGTGTGTAGGAGGGCAGGGAGACAGGGAAGTACTCAGGGCCTTTCTGGTTCCCAGCCAACAAGGAGGAGGAGTGGCTTTTCAGAGCCTTCCAACACTGCTGTTTTAGCAGAACTGGGCACCTGGCGGCTGTGGCTGGTTTTTCCTACAGTTGGACCACAGACTCTCAAACAGAGGCGCACACAGTCGGACATAGAGCAGAGAATCAAACTTGGGTTTATTCAGATTGTGTCTTTCCCATTTGGGGTACAGAGTCGGGGAGATGCGGACAGAAAAAGGCCATCTTTTGGAGGCTCTGTAGTTATTGCTGATTGCTGACCCTTTTTGTGTGACCTGTCAGCAGGATGACCAGCTTAATGAAGCTGGTGATAAAGGGGCCAGTGCCCAGGCACTTCTGGAACCCTCAGGTCAATCCCTAACGGAGACCAAATGCCATGTCCAGATAGCCCTGGTCCTACCCAGGGATTAAGGAGCTGGTGGCTGAGGACACCCAGACTCACCATAAAAGAAATATAGGCTGAGGGTGAAGAAACCCTCCAGAGCTCACTCCAACTCTGCAGGCAATGAGATGCCAACTCACACGTGTCCAGCATGGGCCAGGCTCACATGAGGCCTGTGCGTGTATCTGCGTGCATCCATCTTCCACAAGCAGCTGGCGGGCCTCAAACCACCTGTACCTGTGTTGTTCAGTGGGCTGCTCTCCACCTTCCTTCCCCCTTTTGCAAGAACAGGGTATACAGATGACTTGACTGAAGGGAAGCAGCCCTCAGCAGGCCTCAGCAGGGTCCCTTTCTTCCCGGTCCTCGCCCCACGTATCCTGAAGCTCTGGGGGAGGCACCCCAGGATGGGTGGCTCACTGGGCAGCTGGCTGGGAGTGGCCACAGGGCACCCACAGCGTCTCAGCTTCTGCCAGGGCACTGCTAAACCCAGTGGGGCTGTGAAGGAACGGCCTCAGCAAGGGGGAGGCGTGGAGGCCCCTGGGCGGCTCTGCCTGCTCCGTGATGGTGGTGGAAGAGGTGAGGACTGTGTTCCCAAACTGGTCCACCTCCTCATATTGTTCCATCACGGTTCTCATGGCCCCATAGCACTGGGAGCCCCCTGGCCCAGTCTGCAGTTCCAGGGCAATCTTTTGCTGCCCTGTGGGCACAGAACACTGGGTGACCACTCCCTTCTTCCCAGCCTTGTCCTGGACACCTTTCTGGTGGAGCGTGGCTTGGCCTATATTCTGAGCTGGGTGTGTGCTTTTCCCTGAGACATCATGGCTGCTCTTAGGGTTGGAAGCCTCCGGAAGCTTTCTTGTGGCTGACTGGATGGAAATGAAAGTTGGGGAGGAAGGTGAATCTCTGGTGGAAGGCAGGGCTCGAGAAGGGCCCAAATCTCTGGATGTCTCCAAAATCCTGGTGGGAGGGACAGTTGAGGCTGCCTGATCTCTGGCCTCTGTGTGATCTCTGATCTTGGTTTGACCTTGGTCCTCAGAACGGCATCCACTCTCAGCTTGGCTCTTGGCTGTAGTTGGACCTTCGACTTCCTGGCCAGCAGAAGGCCTGGCTCTACTGCAGGCTGAGACACTCACCTTGGGGACCCTGAGATCCTTCCGGGGTCCCTGGGAATGGCCTCTGGTGTTGGCCTCAGGCCTCAGGCTGGACACGGAGCTGAGGGCCTTGTGCACAGCCTCTTCAATGTCCAGGAGCCTGGCCAAGGTCTGTTCCTTCAGCCTGGCAACCTCTGTACTGACCCGAGTCAGCTCCCCAAAGGCCTGCTGCACTGAGGCCCTGGGCTCATCAGGGGCCGAGGGGGCCGGCGGGGCAGCCCCTCCCAGCTGGGGCACAGCCTCAAAGAGCCTCCGCAGGGCCCGCACGTCCACACTGTGGGCAGCCTCCTGCTCCAGGGCTTGCACCTGGCTCAAGAGGCCCTGGAGCTCTTGCTGGCCTCCCTGCAGAATGTCAGGGCTCTCAGCGGCTCCTTGCTTGGAATGTTCCATGTGCTGCTCTCCTGGGGGGCTGGGGCCCCCCTGAGGTGAGCTGGAGTCACTGTTGACAACACTGAGCTTGCGGGGCTCAGGGCTCTGGGCATTGCTGCCAGCAGCCTGGCCCTTGGTGGGCCCAGGGACCATGGAGCTGAGGCTGTGTGGGGGGCTTGGCTGGCTCTGTCCAGCGGGGCATCCAGCCAGACGTAGGTGGCCTTGGTCTGCAGTTCCAGGGACCATGGCCAGCTGAGGGAGGGTTGCATCCGGCTCACCTGCTCCGTATCCTAGTCCAGACTTCCAAGAGGGGCTGGGAGAGAGAGCTGAGGGCGTGGGCAGTCTCTGGGGAGGGCTGATCTGGGTCAGATGTGCAGGTTTGGGGGGCACTGGGGGCTTCTTTCTTGGAGACAAGGTGGGCTCTGGTTTTGGGGTCTTTGTCTGTGACCCCCCAGAGGTTCTCTGACCATCAGGGCTGCCAGGGGTGTGAAGAATGGGCTCCTGCAGGGGCTTGGAGGCCTGCGGGATGGAGTCATCATCCTGGCGGGCTTGAGCTGGGCGGTCAGGTCCTGTCACAGCAGCTGGGAGATCAGGAAGGGGAGGAACAGAGGCATTATGGGAGGGCAGGTTGGCACCTGCAGCCTGGGGCCCAGAGGCCAGAGTGTGGAGGGATAAAGGGCAAGTCTTCAGAGTGGGCTCTGCAGCACGGAGGCCCTCTGGGCAGACTTGAGCCATCGCTTTCCCTGGAGGCCCCTGGGCCTTCTGTGTGTGGTGCCCAGGCTCTGGCTGCCCTGGCTCAGGCCTCTGACCTGGGCCTCCGTGGGGTGGGTTGAGAGCCCGGGTGGAGAGGACAGTCTCCCTGCCCCTTGGCTGGGGCTCCTTCTCAGAAGGCTGGGGACCCCTGGGTGGGTCAGAGGTCCTTACGGGGTGAGCAGTGTAGAGGCCATCCTGAATCGACACCCGCCCCCCAGGCAGCCCTCTGGATGGTGCTGTCTCTTCCCCACTGACCTTTCTGGGGGCTGCTGGGATCCTGGAGTCCCCTCTGCTATTCCTCTCGGCAGCCCCAGTGGCAGTAGCTTGCAGAAGACCATCCTGGACAGGCAGAGAAGTGGCGGCGGGGGCCAAGCCCGGCGGGGCTCTGTTCAGCACTTGCTGGTGCAGCCCTTGGGCCTCAGCTGTGGCCGTCTGCACGCCCTGCATGGCCTGCTGGAGGTCTGGGGCCCTGGGCCCTGGCAGGGTAGCTGTGGCTCCTTTCTGCCCCGCGTGACTACTGTCTGCCTGCGATGGGGTGGGGACCATCTTTCCAACAGTCCAGGCTGGGCAGGGGGTGGCACTTGGGGCTCTCACATGCCCCATCTCCATGCTGGGGTCCAGTGGGGGAACATGGATGATGCTCTCAGTTGGGGGACGCCTCTGGGCCTCCTCACTGGCTGGCATTGGACTTGGGTCAGCTGGTGGCTCCCAGCGCAGGCTGTGTAGGCCGCTCAGGTCTCCTCTGTCTATGCAGCTGGCCAGCAGCTGCACGCTGCCCCTTTCGGGAACTCCACTGGGCAACCGGGGCTGGAGAGAGTAGGCGGTCAGGGCCACGAGGCCCTGCTCTGTCTCCTGCATCACCAGCCCCGTCCTGGCCGTGGAAGCCCCGAGGCCGCAAGCCAGCAGCTGCTGGAGCTCGGGTTCCATGTCTCCCACGCTCCCAGTGCCACCTGGAGCTGGCAGCTTCAGTGGGCGGAGCTGGAGCCGGCCGGCCGGGTCCTCCTGCACCAGCAGCCCCTGCTGATCCACGTCTGGCCGGAGCAGCACTTGGCGGACAATCCTGGGGAGCTCGCCAGACACCAGCTCCTCCTTCTGTATGGAGGGGTGGCTCTGCCCGGGGGCGGGGAGCGTGTACTTGGCCAGGCAGAGTGTGCCCGGCCCACGGGCCTCCATGAGGATGCCCCCGTGGTGGAGGATGCCAGGGGTGGCATGCAGAGTCCGCAAGGTGCCCTCCACCAAACTCTCCGGCCTCTCTCGGGGGCTACTGCCCCCAGCACTCTTGGCTCGATCTTCCTCGATGCTGTCCCCACGGACAGTCTCAGCTGCCAGGGAGCCCACGGGGCAGTTCTCGAAGAGCCAGGTGAACTTGTGGACGGAACCTGCAGGGACAGGGGTGGCAGTGGTCATGGAGCTCTGCTCTCCTCTCTTGCCTGCTTCCAGGGCCTGGAAGACCTCCTTCTGCCGGGACACCTGCCCTGAAGGGATGTCCACTCTGCTGCAGTACCGCACTGGTCCTCTCCCATAGGGACGGCCTGAGGCCTGCAGAGGTTCCGTCTCAAAGACATGTCTGTCTGTCTGTCCTTCCCCAGCTGGGACCTGGCTGACCTGCAGGTGCTGCTCCCTGGAGCCCTCTCCCTGCTGCAGGGCTTGGGGCCTGAACATCCAGGTGCAGGACCGGTCCTCAGCCTTGTTGGTGGGATCTGTGACTTCTGACCCCTGCTTCTCTGCCAACTCACTCACTGGGCACGTCTCAAACAGCCACCGGATGGTCCGCACATCTCCCTTCACAGGGGCCTCAGGCTGGGGACCCTCTTCATCCTTCTCTTCTCCTTCCTGGCGTTCCTGCTGCTCCCGCTGGTGGATCATCTCCAGGGGCTGGGTCTCGAAGAGCCACTGAGCTGTGCCAACGTCCCCAGCGACCACCTCCTGCCGGGTGATGCCTCGAACCACATCGATGGTACTGGGGCTTCGGCCCAGCTTGTCCAGGGGCTGCGTCTCAAACATCCACTTATAGCCCTGCACATCACCTCCGACCACCTGCTCTCTGCTGACCGAGGTCAGGGCATGGAACTGGCCTTTGCTGTCCTGCATGGCATACACTGGGGAGCGCACGCCCTGGGGCTGCCCTGCCGAGTCTCTTGTTTCTGCTCCACTCACACTCCCGCGGATGGAAGGCTCGCCTTGCCCGATGCTGTCCAGGGGAAGAGTCTCGAAAAGATTCTTGAAGGTCTTCACATCCCCCTTCAAACCATCCCTTTGGGGGGTTCCCTGTGAGAGGGGCACCACTGAGGCGCCATCATGGGACAGACCATCACATGTGAGCCTCTCGCCCTCCTGTTGACCCACCCGCTGCAGGTGCCCCACTTGGACCTTGTCTTTGGGAGTGTCCAGGGGTTTTGTCTCAAAGAGCCACAAGGTGGAGCGCACATCGCCAGGGACCACCTCCTCCTTGGGCGGGGCCTCCGCTCCAGCCTCCTCCTCCCCCTTCAGAGAGTCCAGGGGGCGGGTCTCAAACAGGCGCCGCTGCCGCTGAACGTCCGGACCAGGGGGGATAAGGTCTGGGGACGGCTGGAAGTCCTTCTCGTCCACCACGATCTCCCGGATAGCATCGAGGGGCTGCGTCTCGAAGATCCACCGCGTGGCGCTGACGTCAGGCCTGGCCCCCTCCTCCAGGGAGATCCCCCGGATCACCCGCACCTGGCTGGGGTCCTGATGGAAGGCGTCCAAAGGTCGGGTCTCAAAGAGCCAGCGGGCGGACCTAACTGCGTTGCTTTGGATCTCCTCGCGGCACGCAGCCTTGACCTCGTGGATGGCGCCCTCCGCGTCCTGGATGGCGCACAGCGGCTCTGTTTGGAACAGCTTCACAGTCTTCTTCACGTCGCCCTTCAGCTCCTGGATCTCCGAGCGCAGCTCCAGGGGACTCTGCTCCTGGGTGGAGGGCCGGGAGCCTAGGCGGTCCAGCGGCCGCGTCTCGAAGAGCATCCGCGTGCCCTGCACGTCCCCGCTGGCTGCCGGTTCCCTCACGGGGGCCTCGGTGGCCTCCGCCTGGCCAGTCAGCTCGTCCAGCGGCTTGGTCTCAAACAGCCGTCGGGCTGCGCGAACGTCACCTCCAGAAGGCCGGGGTGCGGCCGGCTCCCGTTCTACGCTGGTGGCCAAGGAGCCGTCCTCAAACTTGCGGGAGGTGGCCTGGACGTCGCCACCCGGCACGGGCTCCCTGGCGGCCGGCCTCTCGTGGTCACCGATGGCGTCCAGCCGCCAGTTCTCAAAGATCCAGCGCATGCACTGGACGTCGCCCTCGGTGGGCTCCTCAGCGCCCAGGACCTCGGCCAGATCCTCGGCCACGGCCTCGGCCAGGTTCTTGCGGAGCTCGGGGTGGATGTGCCTGTAGAGGCGGCGGAGCTCGCTGGCTTGCCGCTGCTGGTGGAACTTGGAGAAGGACTCCTTGGGCGGCGGCGGCGGCA
The DNA here is from genome assembly GCA_007922755.1 of Pedetes capensis. NCBI lineage: Eukaryota > Metazoa > Chordata > Mammalia > Rodentia > Pedetidae > Pedetes > Pedetes capensis. Next base: position 3,576 of record VMDO01034025.1, on the reverse strand, counting down.
GGTCCTCAAGGGCTGGGGGCGGAGGGAGGGACAGGTCCTCGGAGGTCGCCATTGGGATGGTTGGTGTGGGAGCCACCTGTGTCTGGGCGTTGGCCATCCTTCTGAGGAGAAGGGGCAGAGATGAGGATAGAGATGGGACCTCAGGTGGGGTGGGGGTCGGTTGCTGGGACAAATGGCAGGGAGTAGGGCCTAGGGGCTGAGTGGCTCCAGGTGGCTTCTCTAGGTTGTCCTGACTTGGGGCTCACTTTGTCACGTGCCATAGGTGGCGTGTGGCAAATCTTGAACATAAGACATGGGGACCCACCCGTCAAGGCAAGTCCCAGCCTGGGAGCAAGCAGGACACTGCTGGCCTTGAGCTTTCCTCCAGCCCCACAAGGGGTGCCCAAATCTCCAGTGCAGAAAGTGGGCGTGCACCATCCTCATGTGCCTTTGCTAACATCCACTTTCCCTGGTAGACCCCCCAGGTGAGTGGCCCCCGAAGAATCCTGACTTGAGGAGTCCCAGCTGGGAGAGGTGGGTCCCTAAACTCGGGATTGATTTCCCACGGAGGTGAAATTCCTTTGAGGAACACGAGAGGGCGCCCTCGGCACATTGACCTGAACCCCGCCCAACCTCTATTTGGATCTCAGCTCCCTCCGGCTTTTCCCTGCCCAGGAGATGTAGCTGGAGCTTGTAGCCACGCGATAGTGGAAGCAACCAAGGATCAGGGAGGGGAAGTTGCTCACTATCTCATGGTTAGAGCCAAATTCTAAATCCCGAGGTCGGGATTTTCTTGTGCTGTACCCCAACATTCAGAAGGTCTGAGCTAAAGGGAATCTTAAAGGTCTTTTAGCCCCATGCTTCATAATTAAAAACAAGGAAACTGAGAGCCAGGGTCAGATCTTGATGAATGAGTGGCAGGTAGTGCTGGCTTGGGGTCCCTATGCCGTATGTAGGACCTGGCTCCCCAAAATAAGAGGGCAGGTGATGTGAAGCGTTCTTATTGGCGGTGGTACCCTCTGTTCCTCAGCAGACACCCCTGGGAGAATATGAAGGTGATAATTCCAGGGAGGAAAGACTGTGGGACCTCCCCCCTCCCCCCTTATTTTCCTGTGGCTTTGGGGATTGAACCCAGGGTCTGGTGTGTGCCAGGCAAGTGCTCTACCACTGAGCTACATCCCCAGCCTTTCGCCAGGTCTTTTCTGCAGGGACAGCCCTGTCCCTGCCCATGGGGCCCCATCCCACAGCATCAGGGGCTTCTGGGCTCTGGGCCTCAGGCCTCTGCCACCACTCCAGCCCCAAATCTGGCTGCTGACTCCTCTTTCTCTCTCCCCATGTCAACCAGTTCACACCAAAGCATAGCCTCTCCCCAGCTCAGCCCCCAGTAGCCTCCCACTCCTCATGCCCGTCTCTGGTTTCTATCTGGCGCATGTCTTATCTGGCCTGTGACAGGTGTTATGACTGTCCCCTGAGGCCAGAGGGGAAGAATGGGAAGCATGCGCCCCTCCTGCTGCCCTGACCTACTGCTCCGGTCCATGCTCTGTACTAAAAATAGCTGAAGTCTGGACCTCAGAACAGCAGCCCTGAGCCCAGGGGGAGGTTCAGGCCCAGCCAGTAGGGCCTCTGGATGCCTGCGGCCCGAGTCATCTCCTTCACTCCCCGGAGTTCCTGGAGGCCCTGCCTCCTGGCTCCTGAGTGGCTCGAGATCCCTGACCTGCAGGCCAGCTGGGGCCTGGAGCCTGGAGACCTCCCTTGGCTGAAGGGGCCCGTGGGGGGGGGGGTTGGGGTGGGGGGGGCACTGGAGCAGCTGGGAGATGCAACTTCCTCCTTATGGCTACCTCGGAAGGAAGAGAGGTGAAACTGAGGCCTACCTGCTCCACCCCCATGCTGGCCTGGCCCCTACAAACACTGAGCCCTGAGGCCTCATCAGGTGCTCTGGGTGGGATCCTTGGTCTCTGAGCTCTGATGGGGAACCTCATGCCTGTCCCCACCTCTGCTCCATCCTGTCACCACCAGGGTGGCCTGAGCAAATGTCATGCACTGGCCACCAGTGCCACCCCTCCCCACTCCTGGGAACCTCCCGAATTCCCCACTGGGGGCACTGGCTGTCAGAATCATAGCATCCAGGGACGTGAGGCCTCAGGACTCCCAGAGGCCACTGACTCCAGCCGCTCTTGTTCAGAGGGGGAAACTGAGGCCCAGAGAGGGGAAAGGAGGAGCCGCTTGTAATCCCAGCGCCTCTGGAGGTGGAGGCAGGAGGATTGTAAGTTTGAGACCAGAGGCAGTCTGTGTAACTTAGCAAGACCCTCTCTCAAAAAAAGTAAAAAAATGTGAGCTGGGGATGGCAGCTCAGTGGTCCAGCACTTGCAGAGCATGCAGGTGCGAGGCCCTGGGTTCAACCCCCAGTACCGCAAAAAAAAAAAAAAAAAAAAAAAAAAGAGGGGAAAGGAGCTGTCCAAGGAGGCTCCACAGGGTGGAGGCAGAGACTGGGGTGGGGTCTGGAGTCCTGGCCTTCCTGCCTGCACCTTTGCCTGGCCCGAGACTCCTGAGAGGAGGGGAGGTGAGGGCAAAACTGAGAACCGGGACTGGCGTAGGATGGAGCTGGCCTGGAGAACCACCCTAGAGATGGCCTCGGGCTGGGCCAGCTCTTGGGACCACCTGCCTTTGCCCCAGGCCCCTCCTTGGCACCAGCCTGATCCATATGTCTACCCCTGGGCACACTCAGGTCTGGTCTGCCTGCCCTGAGCCCCCCAGGGGCCTCTGCCTGAGGGCACCCCCACAGGGCAAGACCATAGCCCGGGGCAGAGTCCCCCCAGCCAGGTTCCAGGCCACCCTGCGTGGGAGCTGGGCTCAGGCCAGACAGGCCAAGACTTCCACCCACAGCAGCTGGGCACAGGGCCTGGTCTAGGCCATGTTCTGGCCTGCTTACGTCACTACCCAAGTCCCTCCCGACTCACTTCGGTCCCTCTTTCCTCCAGACACTGGACCTGCCTGAAGCTTCCTGGGGAGGAAGGCTTGAAGCCCAAGGACTTCACACTTGTCTTTTAAAAGCCCGAACTCCAAGCCACCTCATCGAACCTTTCTGGACTGAGCCAGGGTGGCAAGAGCTGGCCCCTTGGCTGGCCTCGGCCCCAAATGCCACTCAGAGAGCTCAGGAGGAGCTCATGCTAACTCTCAGAGGAGACCCCTATGCACCTGTGCCCTCCTCCTTCAGCCCTTGCCCCAGAGGGTCTGGAGAGCCCAGAGGGTGCCAGCTTGGCGCCATGCCCTGTTGCTCAGAGAGGACGTTACTTACCGAGGGTCCTGCTTGGTTTAGGATGCTTGGGGTCTGTAGCAAGTGCGGCCTGAGGGTCCGTCGCTCCCTGGAGTGCCTCTTTCAGGGTTCCCGCTGGCCCGGCTATGGGTCTCTGCCCTCCGCCAGCCCCAGCAGCTGCCTTTATCGTGCTGGACGGGGGTGGGCCACGGTGGGGGCGGGCACAGGCTATGTTCAGAGTATTAAGTGGTGTGGTTATTTTTAGGGCCTGTGGAAGTCACTTTTCCATCCTGGGGAATCGGTTACATGACTTTGGGCTGGGGAGGGGCAGGCGAGGGACGGAG
>VMDO01034024.1:6440-17485 GCA_007922755.1 Pedetes capensis | reverse complement strand
TAAAGTTGAGAAAGGTGTGTGCCAGGGCTGTATACTTTCACCCTATCTCTTCAATTTATACGCTGAGCAAATAATCCAAGAAGCTGGACTTTATGAGGAAGAACGCGGCATCAAGGTTGGAGGAAGACTCATTAACAACCTGCGTTATGCAGATGACACAACTCTGCTTGCTGAAAGTGAAGAGGATTTAAAACATTTATTGATGAAGATCAAAGATCATAGCCTTCAATATGGGTTATGACTAAACATCAACAAAACAAAAATCCTTACGACTGGGTCAGCACACAACTTCACAAAAAATGGAGAAAAGATTGAGGTTGTCCAAGATTCTGCTTTGCTTGGCTCTATAATCAACCCCTGTGGCAGCAGCAGTCAAGAAATCAAAAGACGCATTGCTCTAGGAAAAGCTGTGGCAAAAGATCTCTTTAGAGTATTGAAAAGCAAAAATGTCACATTGAAGACGAAAGTGCACCTGACTCATGCCATGGTATTTTCAGTCACATCATATGGTTGTGAAAGCTGGACAGTGAACAAAGGGAGACAGAAACAGAATTGATGCTTTTGAATAGTGGTGCTGGAGGCATCTATTGAATATACCATGGACTGCCAAAAGAACCAACAAATCTGTCTTAGAAGAAGTGCAACCAGAGTGCTCCTTGGAAGCAAGAATGGCCAGACTGCGTCTTACATATTTCGGACATGAAGTCAGGAGAGATCAATCCCTGGAGAAGGACATCATGTTTGGGAGAGTGGCAGGTCAACGCAAAAGAGGAAAACCCTCCACTGGATAGATTGACACAGTGTCTGCAACAATGGGCTTAAACAAAAATAGGATCGTTTGCCTGGCAAGTGTTTTGATCTGCTGTACACAGAGTGAGTACACAGGGTGACTCGACTTGATGGCACCCAACAACAACAACAACAGGCAAGAAGAGTCCACTCAAGAAAAGCCTTTCATTTGGCCCAATACTGCAACACTAGAAGGTCAGCCCAGTAGTGTTTCCTCCCTACTGGCTCCTAAAGTGAGCCAAACAGCCTTCTTATATAGCCAGAAAAGGAGTGTAGCAAGAGTTTCTGTACCAATCACAGCAATTCTGCATGCAGATGGATGATTGTGCTTGCACTAATCATAGCACAGTCTGCCATGCAAATGAAGGAACACACTTGCACCAAAGACTGTGGTCCCAGAAGAAAGGGCCATCAGGGGAAACACTCTTCCTATGGTATGGTGGAAAGGGCTTCAAGGGCATCCAGAGTTCCCTGAGGCTTGTGATGGCAAAATGTCCAGTGCAAGCTGTTTGAAGCAGTTGTGGATGGAACAGTGCCTTCTGGAGCTGGAGTTTTGCTTCTGTTGCAACAGCTGTGGTTGCAGTGCAGCTGCCTGAAAGTGTCCATGGAGCATTCAAAGCAGCCAGTGCTGGCATGTGAAAAGTTTGGCTGGCTTCTTGGCTGATAATCCTTTGCACAGGGTAGCTGCGGCATCAGGGAAGGATCTACCAGCTGCCAATTAAAGAGTTAAATCTACCTGGTCTCCAATATCTTAGCCTATCTAAATGAAAAATAAACACCAAAGGGGAGCTTACAATAAAGACTGATTGTCAACATTAGTAGCAATTTAATAGTATTTATCCATGTCCTAAAAATGTTTAAATCCTGCTCTAGTGCCCCAGGGAGAAATGGGTCTCCTGAATCCTTGGATGTGGTTTGTTCCCCGAAGTTTCACATGTCACAAGTTTAGTTTCTGGTACAGTGATATCGGTAGGTGGTGGGACTTTTAAGAGGTGGGGCTTATGCTAGGCACCATGGTGTAGCCCTATAACCCCAGAGACTCAGGAGGCAGAGGCAAAATGATTACATGTTTGAAGCCAGAGGCAACCTGCACAACTTTGTGAGATCCTGTCTCAAAATAAAAAAGGAAAAGGTGGTCTTAGGGTATAGCTCAGTGGTCCAGCAGCCTCACATGCCTAGCATGTGTGAGGCCCTGGGCTCAATTCCTCAGTACTGCAAAAAAGTTAAAATAAAAATAAGAAGTGGAGGGTAGCAAGAGGTAATCAGGTCACTGGGGGCATTATATTCCAAAGGTATTAATGCAGTTCTTCTGGCACCCTAATTAGTTCCTGAGAGAGAGAGTTGTTATAAAAGAGCATGACTGACCCTTCCCTGCTCTTTGGCTTCCTGTTGCACCATGTAATCTCTTCTCCACATCTTCCTACCAGTGTGATGCCATCATCCATGGGCCTCTCATTAGAGGCCAACCACAATGGGGCAACACAATCTTGGACTTCCAATTTCCAAAACAGCCAAATAAATATCTTTTCTTAATAAAGTACCCAACCTTGAGTATTTTGTTATAGTGATAGAAAATGGACTATGATCAAAATTGAATAAAGAGTTGGACAAAAGACAGCTTGAGGTTATATAAGGACAAACATGGCCTCAGAATTTCTTCACGGGGTTTTCTAAAGAGGAGCAGTTTTGTTGGAAATGGACATACTGGGTAGATGACCAACTTTTCCAACTTTCCCAGAATTTCCTGGTTTGGGGACAGAAAATCCTTCATCCTCAGACCCTCCCCATCCTCCAATACCAGGGGAACTGAGATAATGGGTCACTCTAGACCTAGAGAAGGAGTTTCAAAGCCAAAGCATCACAAGCACACTGTCTGTACTTGGATGTTATGTGTATTTGGGATGACTCTAGGAGAAGCTCATAGACAGTCTCCCAGAACCAGTGCAGGTGTTTTGTGCTGCCAAATCTGAGTGCTTCCCCAGTCTGATGAGTGGTAGAATCATTTTATTACATAAAACTGAAGAACCTACACAAGACACTCCTCTGGCCAAGTATCTATCTGATCTCACCCCAGAGTATGTATAAGAATCCCAGGTCAAACAAGCAGGGGGAGCTTTCTTTCCTAAAGATCTTGTAAAATTACAGAATTAGTGCAGAGGAAAGAATACAAGGCCTGGAGCTGGCTGGCTTGAGTGGTCTGATTTGCTACTGATTAGCTGTGGGATTTGGGAGACTGTGAGCTGTTCACTTAACTCCTATGAGACTTAGTTTTCTCATCTGTAAAGTGGCCGCAGGGATGTTATGAAAATTAACCAAGATCCTTGAAAGCCCCTGGCAGAGTGCCTAGTGCTGTAAATATGTTTCCTGCCCCTTTCCCCTTCTCTGTCTAGGATGAGTGGAGCTCTGCTTGCACATGGGATATTTGAACTGAAACATAACTGCTCTTTAGATAAACCTTAGCAGTTGGAATAGCCCCACGGCACCATAATGATGAATGGAGAACTGGGCCTCTCAGGACCCATTTGATTTGTCTGTTTGCAAAAGATAGGGATTTGCAAAGTGCTTTATAGGTAGTAAGTATTACTTCAGCCATATTTAAACATGTTTGGACTCCAGAATTTCTTCCTCAGCTAGTAAAATAAGTATATATCTTTTCCTTTCCTTTCCTTTCCTTTCCTTTCCTTTTTCCTCTTTTCTTTTCTCCTCTTTCTTTCCTTTCTTTTCTGAGCCTTGATTAAGCCACTTTTTTTTTTCTATTCTTGCCTCCAATGTTGTTAGATTTATTAGTTGTGGGCTCTTGAATAAGTTATTTCCTTTGAGCAGACTCAGATTCCTTATCTATAAAACAAAAGGGCAAAAGCAGGTCATTTACAAGACTCCTTACAGATCTAGTTTCCTGTGATATAAAAATGATATTCTTTTATTCATTTAGCAGGTATTGATTGAGCGCCCACTGAGTACCAAGCTCAAATGTCGTAACTAAGGACACAGCAATAAGCAAAACAAGCAAAACCTCGGCTGCCGTGAAACTTACAGACAAGTGAGAGGACAGACAATAAACATAGTATAAATGAGTATATAATAAAAGTGCTGGAAAGGAAGACAAAGCAAGGTAAAGGGATAAGAGTGACAGTGATGATGTCGTGTAGGATGGGGAGGAGTCTGGTGATGCTGTCTGAGATGTGGGTCTTGGAAAGTTCTCTCCAGTAAGTTGACATGTGATCAGAAACATGAATTAATGAAGAAGGAGCCATGCAGATATCTGGGGAAACAGTAAGAGCAAGGGCCCTGAGTTTGGAGCATGTGTGCCTTTACCAGGATTATGGAGGCCACTGTGCCCCTGGGCCATGCAAGCCCAGGGAGAGTAGTAAGTGGTGAAATCAGGGAGGTGACAGAGCATCTGATTATGTAGAAGGATGAAAACACCTCACAGTCAGCTCGGAATCTGAACCCAGCACAGGTTCCTATGCCAACCCTAACATGGGACTGAAGGTCACCTAGTTTTCCTATCTGATTTCTCTGGCCTGCCTCCTTATAATCTCTCTTCACAGGATGCTGTGTTCTTTAACCTCCTCAGATGTGTGAGATGAGTCTTCAGAGACCATCAGTCAAGCAAGGGCACAAGAGGGCTGTGTTGTAACACAGTAATTTCAGGGACAACAGCTTATCCTGAGTCCCTCCTTCTCCCATCTCCTGCCTGGACTGCTCCTAAAGGTTTGGAACACATGCGGTGTGTTTAGTAAGGAACTTAATGTGGGGTGTTCTTCACTGTGTCAAAAATGGAATAACATGACAGAAAGCAAACTTTGAAGGAAACGTAAACCCCAGTTTTGTTAATGTGTCCATGAACTTCCCCTAATCCCTCTGTCCCTGTTCTAAGCTGGGTTTACACCAAGCTCATGCCTTGCACTCTTTGCTTATATAAGGAGAAAAGCTGTCTGAAAAACAATCCCTACTGGATATTTACTATGATAGAATGAACCCCCAAATTTCAACCTTTGCTTTTTTCTATTACCTGAGGAGGCACAAAGGACTTTGGCTAAGGCCTCCTATGTCTTGCTAAAGGCACAGAAAGTCAACTCCTTACTGGTCAGAGAGCCTGAAGCCATACCACTGTGGTGTCTAATCCCATCAGATCTTGGAAGCTAACCAGGGTCCAACCTGGCTAGTACTTGGATGGGAGACCTCTTAGGAACACCAGGTGCTATAGGCTTGGGAGAAGGATCTGGCAACCCACTCCCAAAAACAATCAGCCATTGAAAACCCTATGAATAGCAGAGAAGCACTGACAATAGTGGTTCGTCTGTTGTACATAGGGTCACTATGAGTTGAACATCTACTCAATGGCATCTAACAATAACAACAACAACTAGTCAGAGCACACTGAAAGGACTGATAGAACTTTTCTGTCCACCAAGTTGACTGTCTTCTTATTATTCTCCAAAGATGTGGCAGAGTCAAGATTAAGCCGCTTGGGTCCCCACACCTTTGAAACCACCCCTGACCCTTTCATGCTCTGGATTTCTGTGTTCAATACCAGGATGTTAATATATTTTTGAGTGGCTGTGAAGCTCTGGGAACAATTCCAGGTACGTTTCACATAGATCATCTCCTTCAGTGTTGGCACAAGTCTGAGAGGGAGGATATGGTGATCCTCACTATTTTTTTTTGTGGTACTGGGAGTTGAACCCAGGGCCTTGCACTTGCATGCGCTGCAAGTGCTGGACCACTGAGCTGCACCCTCAGCCCATTTCTTTTTTTAATTTTTAATTTTAATTTTTATTTTTTTGAGACAGGGTCTTGCTAAGTTATGCAGACTGTCTCTGGTCTCGAACTTGCGATCCTCCTGCCACCACCTCCCGAGCCGCTGGGATTATAGGCGTGTGCCATTGCGCCCAGCCTGATCCTCATTTTTCAGGTGAGGACAGAGAGAGACTCGGGTGAAGCACCTGAAGTTAAACAGCTGGCAGGGGAGAGAGCCAGGGCTTCTTCCTTTCAGTGCTTCCTTTGAAGGGTCACCTCCTGCTACTCTCCTAGACACTATCAGCCTCCACATAAATGAACACTAGCTATTTGACCCACGCTATTCTCTTTGAATGCCAGCTGGATTGGAATCGAGGTTTTCGGGAAGATGCAGCTGAGCAGAAGCTGCCTTTCTGACAGTGGTCTTTAAATAGAGATGAACTAGGCTTGGCGTTACAACATCGCCAGCCTTCCCCAGCCAAAGCAGAAGGAGGGTTGTGAAACTCTTCAATCAGCTCAGGGGCTGTAGCAGTCGGCTCTGCTTCCTCACCTTGCAAACTCTCCCTGGGGACGTGCCCTTTTTTCTCTTCCCTCAGCCTGGATACACCCTATTGTTCTTCTTCATGCCAAGCTGTGGGAGTTCTGGACAAGTGATGTGATTGGCTGGCCACAGCAGGGCTGGGTGTCCTTTGAGCTTTGGTTTCTAAGCACCCAGGTGTTTTATCCACCAACTGTTTTGCTGGGTTTTGGCTGCCCTGGAACTTCTCTGGCTGAGTCTGAGTTGAGTGAGCCCTGCTGTTTTGGAGATGGGATTGCTGAATTGTTCTTTCTGGCTCCAGTACCTATTTCTTTGCTTTGGAACAAAAACTCAACTGCATCTGCCTGTAGAGAACTGGCTGGTGTCATCACTGGCTTCCCAGATCCATCAGCACTGACACGCAGGGAAACTGGATCCGTGTTGGACATGAACTTTACTCAGCTCTGTGCTTTGTCTCTGGAGTGCCCCTGGTATTGACAAATAGAGCACAGAGGCAAGGGCACAGTGAGGCTCCTGCAGACAGGTGTATTAGCTTCGGCATTATCATCTCTGGCCCTGACAGCCAGGGCATTAGAGAGAGGATTCGTAGTGTGCATGTTACAACCATCTTTTCATTTCTTGTGACTTTTCAGTTTTGCTCACTTCATAAAGATGTAAAAGGGGGATCTGAGTAAAAACAGATGCATTTGTGCATTTCTTGGGTTTGACGGGTAGCTTATGTCTCAGACTTTTGGATAATGTTCAAACATTATCAAGTTTCTGCAGGAACATGGCAAATTATCTTGTTTTTGCAACAGATATTGGTTTAAAGGGGGGATGTGAGGGATAGTAACAAAGCAAAATAAAAACCTGTTTGAATCTCTAACTTATTGTATTGGATGGTTTGGTACGTATAGATTAAATAATCATTTAATTGACTGTTTCCTGGAAATTTAGTTAAAAGGAGATTGATATCAGGGGGTTTTGAGCTTCAAATGGGTTTAATATGATAATTAAATATGACTATTTTTAAATTACATTTATTCCTGTTTAAACCAAATTCTCTAGAATATCCGTCCATAAGAAGTGATTCAAAGATATGTCAATCATATGCATCATTGTCATTTTTATGGGTGACATCATTGTATACAGAAAAGTCTATCTAGTCATTATAAATTAGGACCTTTGGTCTTTACTGTGGAATGTGATTTTTAGATTGTAAAAGTTAGCCTCTTATCTCCTGTGTCTTCATTTTCCTTAATTTATCCATTCATTCAACAAACTTTATATTGAGCATCTACCATGTGCAAGTAGTGGAAATCCAGAAGAAAAGAAAATGTATTCTTTGCCCTCCGGAAGTTCACACTATACTGGAGAAGATATTAATGTGACATTGTAACAAGATAGCTTATGAATGAACAGGAAGGAAGCTACAGAGAGAGCACATGGACTGGATTCACTGCAGGTTGAGTACTTAATATGTGCAAGGCCCTGGGTTCAAGCCCTGGGTGTTGCAAAAAAAAAAAAAAAAAAAAAAAGGACATTGGAAAAGGAAAAGCATGCAGGAGGGAAGGGGTAGCTTTTGTTGGGAGGCAATTAGTAGTTCATGTTTGGGATTCGAGTAAGGTTGATGTGTTAGTCATCTTTCCATGACTATGACTATGACAGAATATCTGAGTTAACTGGCTTACAAGGAAGAAAGGATTATTTTGGCTCACAGTTTCAGAGATTTCTGTCCATGGTTCCTAGGCCCTGCCATTTTGAGCCTCTTATGAGGCTAAACATTAGGGTGGAAGTACGTGACAGAGGAAATGTGTTTGCCCCATGGCGGGAGGGAAGCAGGTGGGCAAAGTCCTAATATCCCCTTTAAGGGCATACTCCTAGTGATATAACTTCCTTTTACGAAGTCTCACCTCTCAAAGGGTCCACCACCTCCCAATAGTGCCACAGGCTGGTGAACAAATCTTTAACATATGGGCCTGATCCTCACTTTTAAGATCCATTTTTAAGAACATTTTATTTTATTTGTATAGTATTACCCATTTATTACCCATTTATTTGCATCATATTACCCACTTATTACCCATTTTATTTGCATAGTATTTATGCTGATTTTCTAGCCGCAGTAGAGTTGACTATAGATGCTCCTTAACTTATGTGGGTTTACATAATGATGAACCCATTCTAAGTTGAAAATACCTTAGGTCAAAAAATATCCTTACTTTTAAGAACATTTAAGATCCATATCATAACTGCTTGGGAGATAAAGGAAGATGGTATCAAAGATTAAATTGTCACATTTGGGACATTTGGATTTTATCCTTTTGAAATAAGGAGGCATAAAGATTTTTGAGAAGAGATGTGAGTGAGATACTGCATTAGAAAATATGCTTGTTTTGCTGGGTGGAGTGGTGCACACCTGTATTTCTAGCACTTGGGAGGCTGAGGCAGGAGGATTGTGAGGCTAATCTGGACTACATAGCAAGACCATGTCTCAAAAATAAATAAAAATAAAAATAAAGAAAGGAAGTAAGAATGCTCGTTTGATGGGTATTCAGAGGACAGATTGGCAGGTAGGATATGACAAGTTTCATGGAAATCAGACGGGGGACCACTGCCACAATCCAGGGGACAGGTGAGGAAGGCTCAGGCTCCACAGAAGAAAAGAGAAAGGTGTTACAGAAGAGGAAGTAACTGAGTTGTTAGGAGAAGAAGTGATGGCTGAGGTTTTCAATGCTCTTCCCACATGTGTGACAAACTCCTATGTACTTTGCGAGTATTTAACCCTCATGGAAACTCTGTAAACAAGGAGCTCTCCTTAGTCCCAGTGTCAGATGAGGAAACTGAGGTTCAGAGGGGTTAAGTAATTTGATCAACATCACATTGTAAGAGCTGAAGCTACACTCCAAACCCTAACTGCTGTACATGCCTTCTTGCGTGATTGTTGAGGGGTGGGGGAAGAATGTGGGGAGAGGCAGAAGTAACTTTTAAAATATATTAGAAATATAACACTTCAAAAGGAAATTTTCTTCCTATTATTTTCTTGATCTGAGCTAAAAAGGTAGCTTGAAGTAGAAATGAATACATTTTCATACAGAAAAAAAGATAACACTGTGAAGTGAAATGAAGCTCATCCAGAATGTTCTGTCTTAAACTAGACTCAAAATTACAAAATGCAATGCACCATGTTTATCTTAATCCTTTTCATTTACATATTCTCATACCTAGAGTACTGTATAATGTGCGCCTGCCTATGTGTACCTGTGTGGAAATGCCACACAGGGACTCAAATAAATTTAACCCGACTCAAGCTTGGTGTGAAAAACGGCTGCAATTTTGACTTTAAAAAAATTATCTGTTTATTTCCCTTTCTCTGTCGATAACTCCTGGTTGTAATACTAAAATCTTATAAATACAGCACAGTTAACTTGAAAAATGAGCTTAGTGTTCTCTGGGCAGTCTTAGTTGAACAACACATAATTTGGCACAATTTGGCGGGTCTGAGTTAAAGACAAATACAAGACTGAGCAGCATAGAGGCTTTATTATTTCTAAGTGAGTTCATGCAGTGTACATGAGTTGAGCTGATCAGAAATCCCCATGTCACTCTCCCTCCCTCTGCTCCATCCTAATGCTTTCATAAGTGTCTTATTCACAGCACAACGTTTCTCCTTCCTAAACAGGGATGTTGTTGTTTCAAACTACCATCTGTACTTTGCGCCGAGTACTGAATGCCCCCACCTCTTGCCCCCCAGCCCTGATGGTGTCACCCAGAGGCTCAAGAACAGAGAGTAAGGATATACTTCTTGTTTTCTGTAGTGTAGGAAAGGGGTGGTGGAGGAGAATGATACATAGAGCTGATAAATGAGGGCTTCACTCTCTAGTTCTAGCCCTCAAAATTACTATTACGCAGAAAAGGGAATAAGCATACAATTGCTTAAAGATTTGAGAAAAAGAAAGAAAAAGAAAACAAAGCATTCTCAAATACGTATGAACTATGCATCATGTTGAAGAACTTGGGAGGCCATTTGCCAAGTCCCAGACTTCATCTGTTGGTCTAGCATAATCACAGAGTTCCCTCTCATTTTCAGGGCTGTCTTCATTGAGACAGTAAGATCTATTAGCATGCTATGGGCAATCTGAACAAGATTGCTTTAGGGGAATCTCATTATTTCCACTGTTCCCATATGGAAACTGATCTCTGAGAGGTGGAATAGCTCACAGTCACACAATGATCTGACAACATAGATTTTGTCTCTGCTTCATCATGGTACCTTCCAAAGGGTGTTTATCTCTACCAAAAGAATGGCATTCATCTCATAGTAGGACAGGTTAATTTATTTTCAAACCTATTTGCAAGGGAAGCATGTGTTTTCCAGTGGTGGGGAATTGGATTTGTGCTGAGTTTCCATATGCTCTTCTCTCACCTGTGCCTTTGTGACCAGGGGTGACATTTGGGGAAATGGATGGATAATTGATGATCACAGTTGGGGTTTCGATATGAGCTCCCTGACTATAAGAAAGGTAACAAGCTGTATAAGAATCAGATCCAGAACTGCTCTTACCTACTATAAAGTCAGTGCCTGAGCCAACCCACATGTCAAAATAAGGGTGCCGGCATTCATTCTCTATCAGTAAATAGTGAAGTACTCTTACACAGTCAGTGCTTGATGGACCTTAGCTAATCACATGAAACTAAGAGATTCTTTTAGGCCTTTTTGGTAAACATACACTACAAAAATCAGTGCAGAGAATAACAATGTAGGGATGCAGGGAGCCTAGAAAACTTGATTGCACATGTACTTAGCCATGTGAACTCACTCAAGAGTAGATCTTTCTGGGATCATTTTCTTATGAGAAGGGGAGAGAGAGAGGGGTGAGGAGAGAGGGAGAGAGAAAAGAAGAAGAAGAAGAAGAAGAAGAAGAAGAAGAAGAAGAAGAAGAAGAAGAAGAAGAAGAAGAAGAAGAAGAAGAAGAAGAAGAAGAAGAAGAAGAAG
>VMDO01034023.1:6741-17482 GCA_007922755.1 Pedetes capensis | reverse complement strand
CACACAGCCCCTCACCTGGACACTGGACACAGGTACAGACACACAGCCCCTCACCTGGATGCTGGACACAGGTGCAGACACACAGCCCCTCATCTGGACACTGGACACAGGTGCAGACACACAGCCCCTCACCTGGATGCTGGACACAGGTGCAGACACACAGCCCCTCATCTGGACACTGGACACAGGTGCAGACACACAACCCATCACCTGGTCACTGCCTGCAGGTGCAGACACACAGCCCCTCACCTGGACGCCGCCTACAGGTTCAAACCCATATCCTCCTCTGCATGAAAAAATGTCCTTCCATGCTTATCAGGCAAATGTTTGTTTGTTTGTGTTTTGTGAAAGATGGAAGCTCAAACTTTATCCAGTGTTCTTTCAACATCACCTCCTGTGATTATCAGTTTTTGTCTCTTCACCTAATATTTTACATAAATCTTACCGACTGACTTACCAGTACGCAACATTGGAGTACCCTACTAGATTGGGTGCGCTCTCTGTTTAGAATTTGACCTCTGAGTTTCCGTGGAGTTGGGCCGTGTGGCTCATCCTCTGCGTGCGGTCTCCTCTCTGGCTTGGGTGTAGGGCTGTGCGAGGCTCCTGAAACGAGCTGGGCCCTGTCCCTACCTCCCTTCTATTGCCCCGAGCCACATAGGCCCCTCACATCCCACTCCTCTGATAGTGACACAGGCATCAGCAGGGGAGACCTTCTCATCCTCGCTGTTCTGTTTTGTTTGAGGTTTTAGGGGTGGAGGAAGGGCAGGACCTGTGAGTAAAGACCCGGGTACAGATACCACCGCCGTCCCCGTTGTGTGCTCTTCGAGGGTTGCACTTTCATGTCGTCTGAAGAGACACTTTTGTGTCATTTAATGCATTTGTCTTGGATTTCATTTCATCTGATGTTAGTATCAGAACATTTACCTTTTAATCGCATTTTAGTTTTGATTGATAAATCATTGCACAAACGCGTGGCTGCCACGTGATGTGGTGATGTACATTGCACTGCGGAAGGATCACGTCAATTAGCATTTCCATCCCCATGCTATTGTTTCTTTGGGTGACAGCAGGCACACAATCTACCTCTTCTGCCATTTTGGAACACACCATGCAGCCACGGTCACCTGCAGTGCAGGCCACGGCCAGTGTGCCTTCCACCTCCTGCGTGGAGTGCTGTGATCTGTGACCAGCCAGGGGCTGCCTCCCGATGAGGACACAGGTACACTGAAGGTGACTGGAGGGAGCGAGGCCACACGGAGGGCCCCATGGGCCACGCAGGGGGCGTCCACGTCAGGCCAGGATGGGGACTTTTGCTGTTTTTTGACCGCTGCTAGAGACACGTTTTGTTCCCTATTTCACCTCCCGTGGGCCCGTCACCTGCTCACGTTGGTGTGGCCACAGCAATTTCTTGACTTGGTGTTAGAGCCTGCCTCTGCATAGGGAAACCCTCTCCTGCTCCACGTATCAGGATGACTGATGCATTTAGACCGACTCAGCCTCTCTTTCTTGAGTGCCTTACTCTCAGTGTTGGCCCGACTTTTTCCTACCAGTTTTTGGACTGGGTTTTCTTTATTCTGTTTTTCCCTTTTAAAAGTTACACATCCAACTTCTGGTGGCTACCCTAATTCTTAAAACTAGGTTACCTAAATTTTTAAAATAGTACATGGCTCATTATAAAAATCTTAAGAAAATACAGAAGAAAAAGAACTAAAATTTAAAGTCTCTCAATGCAAAAATTACTATTTGCATCTGGTGAGCACAATTTGAGATCCCCCTAATGTGTGGTAGAAGAAGAACAAAAGAACGAAGGAACAGAATTAACTGCAGAAAAGTTGTATTGTACATTAAGTAAATTTCCATTAAGGGTTTATGATTTACTTGAAATTAACAGGTTTTCTAAAGTAAAAGTGAAGTTTTTCCTTCATCCAAAAAAATATATATATTCACTCCTTAATAACTTAAGAAAAAAACCACCAAATCAGTATGAGGACTAGAAGTTACAATATATATATATATATATATATATATATATATATATATATATATATTACAAAGCTAAAGCACTCTTAAATTAGACTTTTTCAATTCCACACAGCTGCTATGTACTCGTTGGCTCTGAGTTGGGAGGAATTCTCGTACTTCCCCCACGCCCCTCCTGGCTGTGTTCCCAGCATCCTGACTTCCCACCCTTCATCCCACCCCGCAGCACAGCAACCAGCCCCGCTCCTCAGCACCTGGACGTCCGCTGCCACCTCTGCCCCAGCTCCCGCTGGCCCAGCACCACCTCTGCCTCTGCTATCCTGGGCCACACGTTCGGATGTTCCAGGTCCTTTCCGCTGCTGGATTTGAGCAGCACTTTCCTCCCATCATGCTTTTTTTAATTGTGTAAAATACAGAGAACATAAGGTTGCCGTTTCAAACTCTTTCCAGTGCGGGCTCACATGGTGCGTCATGACCCCGTCTCCACCATTCAGCTTGACCTTTCTCATCTTCCCAAGCCAGACTCAGTCTCCCGTGAGACAACCCGCATTCCTCAGGCAACCACCCCTCTCCCTTCTGCCCCTGGGTTTGCTCCAGGGCCTCACGTGGTGGAAGCCACAGTACCTGCCCTTCAGCCACGATGTCTGTTGGTGGACTTGGTATCATGCAACACGCACATGCTCACTTACTAGTGCCTGGTGTGTCTCAGCGCCTCGTAAGCTCGTCCCTGTTGCGGCACGTGTAGAACCCCCTTCCCTTTGAAGGCTGCAGGTGTTCTGATGTCGACGGGCCACGTTTTGTTTATCTGTTCACCAGTCAAGGGACAGCTGAGCGGCTTTATCGCACAGCCATTGTGAGTGGTGCTGCTATGTACCTGAGTGGATAAATCCCCCGCGGCTCGGCCTCCGGTTATTTAGAGTAGACTGTGCCTGAAATGGAGCTGCTGGTTCCTATGGCAGTTCTGTTTACTTTTTTAGGATCTTCCTCACGGCTTTCCCACCCATGTGACGGGGCCATGTTGCACCCCAGCCGCAGCGCACAAGGTTCCCATTGCTCTGCCTCCTCAGCAGCACTGACCGTATCCTGTGATATGTAAGAACAACCTAACGACAGCAACACAACAGCAGCCCTCCTAGCAAGCGTGAGGCGGTCTCTCGCCCTGGTTTCCGCTGGCGTCTTCCTAGTGATTAATGATGTTCAGCAACTTTTGTGTGTTTATTGGACACTCCCTTCTGTGGAGAAACCCCTGGTCAACTCCTTCGCCCAAACTGTAATTGTGCTGTTTGCTTTTTCTGTTGTGCAGTTATAGGAGTTCTTCATATCTTCAGAATATTAACCTCCTACCAGGTGTATAGGGCTAGGATTTAGCTCAGTTGGTAGAGCCCTGCGATGCAGTCTCTGAGGTCCCAAGTTCGATTCCCAGCACAGCAAAAATGGGAGAAGGACCTGGCAACCCATTCCCAAGGCAATCCTGAAACAGCCATTGAAAACCCTATGAGGGTCACTATGAGTCGGATACTGACTTGATGGCACCTAACAACAACAACAACAATCAGGTGTGTCATGTGCAAACACCTCCTCTCCTTCACGGGTTGCCTTTCCACCCCGTTGATTGCGCCCTTGGCTGCCCACTTTTACCTTTGATGAAGTCCGGTTTGCGTATTTTTACCTTTGCTGCCTTTGGTATGGCCTCCAAGAAATCACTGTCCAAATTAGTGTCACAAACCTTTTCCCCTACATTTCCTCCTAAGAATTTTAGCCCTTACCTGTAGGTCTTTGATCCATTTTGAGTGAATTTTTACATCTGGCACTAGGCTGTGTTCAATCCCATTCTTTTACTTGCGAGTATCTACTTTTCCCAGCAGCATTTGTTGAGTGGACTGTCTTCTCCCTATGGAATGATCTTGGCACCCTTATCAAAAGTGATTTGCCCTTGTATGTGTTTATTTCTGGCCTCTGTATTCTATCCCTGTGGTGTGTATGTCTGTCTATTCAGTATCTGTCAATCAGCCTTGTGTTACTGTAACAAATACCTGGGACACCAACTTATGAAGAGGAAAAGGTTATCTGGCTCAAAGTTTTTGCAGCGTCGGTCCATGGTCCGTTGGCCCCATTGCCCTTAGGCCTGTTGTGAGGCAGCCCATCCTGGCAGGAAGAGGAAGCTGCTGGCTTTGCGGCAGCTGGAAACAGAGAGAGCGGGGAGAGGAACTGAGGACCCAGTGCTTCCTCCAGGTCATGCCCAGGGCACACGTGCCTCCACCTCGGGAGGTTCCCACCACTTCCCAATAGCACCGTGGGCCGAGGACAAAGCCTGGCCCCATGGCCTGGGGGTTCCAGGGGCAAGCTCCAGCACAGCGCCACGCCTTTTCATTGCAGCAGCTTTGTGGGAGCTTTCCATAGCAGAAAGTGCCTCCCTCCAACTTCACTCTGCCTTTTTTTTTGGGGGGGGGGGCGGGTACTGGGGGTTGAACCCAGGGCCTCGCGCCTGCATGCTCTGCAAGTGCTGGACCACTGAGCTGCACCCTCAGTCCATTTTTTTTACTTTTTGATACAGGGTCTCGCTAAGTTACACAGACTGCCTCTGGTCTCAAACTTGTGATCCTCCCGCCTCCGCCTCCCGAACCGCTGGGATTCCAGGCGTGCGCCACCGCGCCTGGCTACTTCACTCTTCCTTATCAACACTTTTGGTGCCCAGGGACTGGAGATTCCTTATGAATTTTAAATAGATATTTCTTTTTTATGCAAAAAGCCTCACTGGGGTTTTGGTAGGGGTTGCTCTGAATCTGCAGATTATTTGGAAAATACTGACGTCTTAACTGTGAGCCTACTAATCCGTGTACATGTGATGTCTTTCCACTTATTTTTTTCAGCCATGATTTATGGTTCTCGATGTACAAGTCTTTTGCTTCTTTGGTAAACCGAGTCCCCAAGAATTTTATTTCTTTTCACGCTATTGCAAATGGAATTTTTTTTGTAAATTCTCTTTGTAGATTGTTTATTGTCAGAGTATAGAGACGTAACTGGTTTTTGTCAATTTTGTATCATCTAATTTTGCTATATTCACGTATTGGTTCTAACAGTTTCTTGGGGAATCTTTAGGATTTTCTACAGCGATGCTAATGAAAAAGCTCTTACTCCTTCACCATCAAGTATGGTGTTTGTTGTAGGATTTTTACATATGGCTTTTGTTTTGTTGAGGTTGTTTCATCCTATCCCTAGTTTGTGTGTTTTCATTAGGGTGTTGAATTTTGTCAAAGGCTTTTTCTGCTTCCCTTAAAGTCACTGTGTGGTTTCTTTCCTTCATACTGTTAATAAGGTATATTACATTGATTAAATTTTCATACATCAAACCGTCCTTGCATTCAGGAATAAATTCCACTCTTTCTTAGTGTATAACATCATTAGAACATGGGGCTGGCTCTGGTTTGCTAGTATTTTGCTGAGCCTTTCATTATATTTCAAAAAAATAAAATTTTTTCTGTTACATTTCTTCATTTCATTATTCAGAAAAACCAAGTATGCAAACTGAATTCCTTTTATGCATCTTCTGTGTATCTGTAACAGAGAGAAAAACAAAAACAGAAACAGAGACAGAGAGAGATCCCCAGAGACCTAGGACTTGGAGCCACATATGGGGTCAGATGAGACCTTGAGGTGTCTTCTTGGAAGTGAGGAAAGGGTCGAGGTGCATGGGTTCCACCTATGGGAAACATCAGAGAAGCCAACATGTGCTGGCCAGGAGTGTGCAGTGTGGCAGAAACAAGCCAGTGAGCCACCAAATCTGCTTCCTCTCCTGCCTGAACACACAGCTAAACATTTCTCCTCCTCCCACAGTGCTGAGGTCATCACGTCCTGGGTTCTGCTGACCAGGCCTTGCAGGTGTGGGGAGCACCACCCCTGTCCTGGTCCCTAGGACCCTCCTGCCAACAGTCCCCTGGGCTCATTCCCTTTGTCTGGACAGCAAGGACCCCAGAGCAACCTTGGAACCATGCATGGAAAATGGAAAGCCACAAAAGAGAAGGAACGCATTCCTGGCTCATGGTGGGGACAAACCAGGCAGGTGCTGGGCTGGGCTGGGAGAGGTGCTGCACTCCCGTGTGAAGGCAACCAGGCCCTTGAGGTTGTCTCGGAACCACCACTGGGGTTACCTGGCAATGCCTCCAGCTTCTCCCGCCTGGGGGACTTGGTATATGCTGGTCCTTCCTTCTGCAACACCCACGTCCCTGATGCCCCTGCACACTGCTGGCCTGGCTCTTATCGGGTTTTGTTTGTTTGTTTGTTTGTTTTTGTTTTGTTTTTTATTTGTTTTTGCTGTACTGGGGGTTGAGCCCAGGGCCTCATGCTTGCATGCTGTGCAAGTGCTGGACCACTGAGCTGCACCCTCAGCCCATTTCTTTTTTTACTTTTTTTGAGACAGGGTCTCACTAAATTACGCAGACTGCCTCTGATCTCAAACTTAAGAGCCTTCTGTCTCCGCCTCCCGAGCCACTGGGATTATAGCCGTGCGCCACCGCACCTGGCTCTTTCAAGCCTCAGCTTCAGACATGTTTTCCCCAAAGCCATCCCTGACCTCTCAGGCTGAGGTCGCCACCCCTCTTGTTGACCCTGTTGCACCCCACTTGGCCACTGTGGCTCTGGTCTGGCAGTGCAGGGACCGCATGTTGGTTCACCGTTTCCCACCCAGGGCAGGCAGGGAGGCGCTGCTCCTTCCGAGCTGGGCTCCTGGAGGCGACCTCACAAGTGGGTTTGCGCTCGGGTGCCAGCTCTTCTGATTAAGAAGGACACTGTCTGCTGAGCCTTGCTCTCGAAGAGCAGCACCCCCGGCGTTACCACCATGGGCGCACGCACAGAACACCAAATCAAGCTGGCCCCGCTCTTCTCCAGGAGCTGCATGTGTCTGCACACCACCTTTGTGGCTCACAGACAGGGAAAGGCAGGAGGAGGAGGCAGGCCGGCTCTCAGGGTGTCATTGTTTGGATCTGAAATATTCCCAAGGTCATGTGACTGAACCTTTGGTCCCCAGGTGGTGGCACTGCCTGTGGAGGCTGTGGGACTTTGGGAGGTGAGAACCCAAGTTAGTGGAAACCAGTCCCTAGGGGCAGCCTTTGGCGTTTACCCCAGACCTGCAGCTCCGGCCGCTGCCTCCTCCAGATCCTCCGTGATGTGAGGTCCTCCGCTCCCTGCACCGCAGCCAGCCCTGTCACCACACCTTCCTGCCTCTGTGAACTAATATCCTCTGTGAGCCCCCAGTGAATCATCCCTCCCACAAGTCTATTTCTGTTGACTTCTCTGCCACAGTGACCAACCAGCTGACTAATACAGGGGGACAAGCTATTTCGTGCCAGGGCAGAGTCATCCCAGGTGCCAGGGGAGCACAGAGCCCACCTGGCCCTGCCCATTGTGTCTAGGGCCACAGCACCACAAAGAGGCCCCTTCTGTGTCCAGTGGTCTAGGCAGGAGCTGGAGAGCAACCCAGGAGCAGCTCTGAACCCCCGTGGGCTTCTCTGACCCCCCCCGCCGTGCACACAAACCCTCTGTCCTCCTCCCTCTACCTAAACATGGGGTTTGGGGCAGGGCTGTCCTCCCAAATGGATCCCCAGCCACTCCCACCGCCCTCCACCAGGCTGTGCATTCAGCACCTGAAGCTCTTGGGGTGTCTAAGCCCTGAAGAACTTCTATGTAAGCCGGGTGCAGTGGTGCACGCCTGTAATCACAGCAGCTCGGGAGGCGGAGGCAGGAGGATCGCAAGTTCAAGACCAGAGGCAGTCTGCGTAACTTAGAGAGACCCTGTCTCAAAAAGTAAAAAAATGGGCTGAGGTGCAGCTCAGTGGTCCAGCACTTGCAGAGCATGCAGGCGCGAGGCCCTGGGTTCAACTCCTAGTACCGCAAAAAAAAAAAAAAAAAAAAAAAAAAAACTTCTGTGTGCACAGGAGTTAACTGCTGGTGTGCAGGGCAGGCAACCAGGAGAGGTTAAAGGTACTGCTGGGGACCCCTGGCCACCGGAGGCCAGCAGAAGATGGCAGATCTGGCAGGGAGGGAAATGGCCAGAGAGGAGGAAAGGACGGGTTTGTCAGGACCAAGTGGGCCCTGCCAGCTGCCCTGCTGGGCCTGAGGGGAAGGCAGCAGAGGGGCAGGGGATCCTCAGTGCCTGGGGGGAGGAGGTGGACCTGGGCTCATGGCAGAGCGGGGCTCGCACCTCACACTCCGCAAGCCACTTGCTCCCCCAGCCTCCTGCCTCACCCTGCCCTGTCTGCCGGTGCCTAAGCTGCCTCCGAGGGACGGCTCCCCAGGTCCCCAGCTATGGACCCTCAGTGTCCCGGCTCATTCGTTAAAGACAGACCCAGGAGCCGGGCACGGTGGTGCACGTCTGTAATCCCAGCTGCTAGGGAGGCAGAGGAGGGAGGAGGATCGCAAGTTCGAGACCGGAGGCAGTCTGCGTAACTTAGCGAGACCTTGTCTCAAAAAGTAAAAATATGGGCTGAGGGTGCAGCTCAGTGGTCCAGCACTTGCAGAGCATGCAGGCGTGAGGCCCTGGGTTCAACCCCCAGTACCACAAAAGAAAAGAAAAAGACAGACCCACATCTGAAAGACCCGGGCTCATTGCTGGGAGAGGTCTGACCTCTGCTGGCCTGTTTGTGATGCTGGAAGAGAAACACAGGCTTCTCCTGGACGCTGAGCTGACCCAATGCCATGGCTGCCTAGGGGGAAGGGCGGCCACGGAGCGCCCAGGCAGGGGTGGGCAGGCAGGTCAGAGAGCTGAGGACCGTCCTCGGCAGGCCTGGGAAGGCCCCAGGTCTGGCGCTTTGTCCCCCACCTCCCTGCCAAGATTTCCCCTCCCTGCCCCAGGTGCTGGAGCCGGAACCTTGACCCTGCCAGTCCCTCGATGACCTCACTGTAAAGACAAAGTCAAAGCCATGGGCTGCACAGAGGGAGGGCCAGGAGAGGGCCGGCCTCCAAGACCAGGTCTGGAGACCCAGAGGAGGACACTCCTTACACAGGGCCTTGACGGAGAGAGGGCAGATGTGGCATCCGAGAGGACCACCAGAGGACTGATTCAGAGCCGGCCACAGCCTGGAGGGCCGCGGTCTGCTCAGGTGTGACTGGCGACGCCAGCGGGTCCCTGCTGGCCTGGTCACCCAGGCGCTGGCTTGGTGTGGGGGAGTATGTGGCCAGAGGGGCAAACAGCAGAGGGTTTCATGAGGCAGAGGTGGGAGGGAGTCCAACCTGCAGCTCCAGCTGGATCTGGCCATGGATCTGGCGTGGGGCAGCACGAGGCTGGGCAGAGCCTGACCAGCGGGGCCGGCGGCGATGGACAAAGGGAAGACTGCAGGTCCACAGAGGAAGAACCTAGGAGAGCGCTGGTGCCCTTCAGAAGAGGTGGCGGTGCGGTGCTGTGGCCGTGGCCGTGGCCGTGGCCGTGGCCATGGATCTGGCGTGGGGAGGAAGGAGCTCTTTGCACTGGCCACCCTGCTGGGTCTCGGTTTGGCAGAAAAAAGGCAGAGAGGGAGCGCCCGCCAAGGCTGCTGGGCTGTCTACTACTTGGGGGCCACGGGGTCAGGACAGGTCTAGGGACCAGGTCCTGTCCAGGAACTGATGGCCGCCGGGCCATCACACCCATGCTGCAAAATCACCAATGAACCCAGGCACTGCTGGCTATTTCCTGCTTGGCCAAGGGGCCCCGGAGGTCTGAGCCGGCCCCGGAGGTCTGAGCCAGCCCAGCCTGTAGCTCCAGCCGGGGGCAGCGCGAGGCTGGACAGAGCCTGACCAGAGGGGCCAGCAGTGATGGATGAAGGGAAGACTCCAGGTCCACAGAGAAAGAACCTAGGAGAGAGCCAGGCACCCTTCAGAAGAGGTGGCAGTGCGGGGCAGTGGCCGTGGCTGTGGCCGTGGCCATGGATCTGGCATGGGGAGGAAGGAGCTCTTTGAGCTGGGCAGCCCTGCTGGGTCTCTGTTCAGCGGAAGAAAGCGTCTCCTGCAGCCCAGGATGGCCCGTGAGCAGGCAGGCATCCACGTGAAAGAAGGCCCTCCCACCAGCTCTGTGGCTCCCCAGCCTGACAGGCACCCCCTGCCCAGTCCATGCCAATGCACAGATTTCCACACCAAGAGAGGCAGGCCAGCCCTTGCTGGGCGACCCTGGTCCCTTCCCAGGCCCCCAGAGCATCCTTAGCCCGAAGTCACATTCGCTGATCCTAAAGCCAGGCCCGGCACCTGCCCGCGTGCTGCCGACGCCCAGAATAGTCTGCAGCTGTGTGTCTACATCAGCAAGCGGCTTCTACCAAGCCTAGTTATTTATAACCTCTTCCCAAATGGAAATATAAGGAAGTGTGTTGGCAATTTTGACTTTATTTCATAAAACATAGGATGAGGCCAAATGGGAGTCAGTTTCTGAATAGACTCGGATTACAGATCTGCAAAATCAAGTTCACTTTCAACTGCAAATATCATTTAGGGAAAATGTCTTGTTTTGTAAAAAGAAACTGTGTTGTTGACAAATCTCTGCACCTCGCGACCCAGAGGGATTTCCGGCTCCCTGCGGGTGCCCTACCTATGGGGGGCTGCACCTGACTGCCACTACCCAGTGGGACCCACGTGGGCAGGTTCCCAGGCTCGGTGGCCTTGCAGTGGCTGTGCTATGGTGGACCCCATCCTTAAGCCTGACCAGCCACCACAGAGGCAGCAGGCGTGGCGTCTCCCCCCAGCCATCCTCCCCTTCCTGGGGCCTGGAGGACCAGCAGCTGCGGCTCAGCCCCCCCCCCCCCCC
>VMDO01034022.1:0-17384 GCA_007922755.1 Pedetes capensis | reverse complement strand
TTTATCATTATAAACATTGATTTATTAAATAATATAGTAGAAGCCCATACTTTATAAGTCAACATTGAATTTCTCACAGAGAAATCAAGAAAAAAATTCCTATCATAGATAGTTTCCAACAATTGCTGTTAAGTCTTCCAACTAATATTTCATTGAAGAAATTAAGAAGCTGAATTTATGGATGATGCCTGTGATTTGGCCATTCTTCGAACCAATGCTTCTTGTCTTTTTCTTTGAATTGAACTGAAAATATCTTGAAATTGATCAATAACACAATGGCAGATACAACCATAAGGATTATTAGTGAGAAGAGACTATTAAGATGCTATAGAGCTAAAAGATGGGATTTGCATTCCCATAGCCCAGGGTGTCAGAAACAATGAACCCAGTGAAAAAAAAATATAGGGAATAGCTAACCCAGAATAGGTTTATCTGTGAGTTTACTGCCTATATCATTCCAGAGCAGTCTATCCACCTCCATCCTGTATGCTGTTTCCCATACTGGCTTTGGCCATTCTATTCACTTACAGGTGTTTTAAGGATTTCCAGCTACAGCGGGCTAACAAAATGGAGCTGAGAAAGCAGCAAGAAGATGTGAGTGTGGTCCGTCGCACAGAGTTTTACTTTGCTCAGGCACGGTGGCGCCTCACAGAGGAAGATGGACAACTGGGGATTGCTGAATTGGAACTGCAGAGGTTCCTCTATAGCAAGGTATCTGGGATATACAGTCACAAAAGCAGCTTTATTGAGGCTTTGACCTATCTCAGGAGTTTAATCCATAAAAAAAAAAGGCTAATTGTCATTATTAATGGTGGTCATGATTAGAAGCATGAGCAGAGTTCCCTTAGACACATTTGTAATAATAAATGGCACAGATGTAGATGAATTTGATCAATTGTGTCTTTCATTTAGAAGATTATCCCTTAGAAGTGTCACCCAGAAGGAAGTAATCTTCCAAGTCCAGCTTGGAATAGAACCATTCTAATACTGACATTTCCCTTTCCTGCAGTTACCAATTGAGGACATTATTCATTACACTCTCTCACAGGGATCTTCGGAACTGAATGAATAGGAACATTGTTTAGTGTCACAATAACTAGGAAGTACTACTAGCATTTTAGTACACTGGTCAGTAGTGCTCATGAGAAACACTGGGTTAGAGGGTATGTTGATTGTATGAAATTGAGAGAGATAACAAGTGTTTGGAATAGGCATCTGGAGAACCTGAAAATAAGCAGGATATGTAACAATTCTCTGGCAAGCTCCTGAGAAAGGCTTATTATAGTGGACAGAGGCAAAATCTATCTTTGTAGGTGAATAAGTCTGATGACACAGCAGAACATCTTCTGGAGTTGGGCTGGTTCACTATGAACAACCTCCTCCCCAATGCTATCTATAAGGCAAGTCTTTTTTTTTCCTTCTTTATGTTTTTTGGCTAGAGATCAAACCCAGGGCCTTGAACATGGTAGACACTCTACTACTGAACTGTACCCCCAACCCTATAAAGCAAATCTCATTTCCCCAATCCTAGCCCAATATACTTCTTAGCACAGGGCATTTATAATGGCCATTTCACATAAACCAACTAAAGGAAACAATGTGATCTGAGATGGTGAAAACTTACCCAGCTTAATAAGACCATTGTTTCTCCTTTAGCAGATTTGTGGATTGATTATAGATTGACTTTTAGGGCAGACATTTGACTGGGCTATTGTTCACTCTATCCTACAGGTAGTCCTGCGGCCCCAGAGCTCCTGCCAATCTGGGCGACAGCTAGCCCTTCGCCTCTTCAGCAAAGTCCGGCCCCCGGTTGGGGGCATTTCTGTGAAGGAACACTTTGAGGTTAGTAAACCGTCCCTTGGAAACCCAGAATCAAAGGGCAATCCAAAGCTAACTGTACTATTTTATATTAAGGATAGGAGACTGAGGGATAGTGTCTGAACTTAACTGCTGCTATCTTTTTCTCCTTTAGGTAAATGTGGTGCCTCTTACCATCCAATTGACACACCAGTTCTTCCATAGAATGATGGGCTTTTTCTTTCCTGGCCGAAGTGTGGAAGATGATGAAGTTGGTGATGAAGAGGATAAGTCCAAACTAGTGACAACTGGTGAGAACTTCTATGGTGGAGTGCCAGAAGAATGTGGTGGCAGTCCAAGGCTGCTCAAGCTTCAGAAAAAGGATGACAGTTGATATGCTTGCTTTTTCATAGGGATCCCAGTAGTAAAGCCTCGGCAGCTGATAGCAACAGATGATGCAGTACCACTAGGCCCTGGAAAGGGTGTCACACAGGGCTTGACTCGAAGTTCTGGGGTCAGAAGGTCATTTCGCAAATCGCCTGAGGTACCACACATGCCCCGATGATAGTAAAATGGGAAATGGGAGAAGTAAAGCATGAGGGTTCACACCTGTAATCCTAGTACTTGGGAGGCTGATGCAGGAGGATCACGAGTTTGAGGTTGACCTGGGCTACATAGCAAGATCTTGTCTCCAAAAAACAAATCAACAACAAAAAAAACTACTAAAAAATAAAAACACACACTTCATTGTTTTATTTACTTATTTATGGAAAATAGGAGAGTTTTGAGGGTTTTGTCAGGTTTGGCTGGGGATTTCTCCTGGTTCCTTTTAGTCTTATCCAGGGGTGAAATGAGGGAGCTAAGTTTAGGGTCCTGTGTTTCTTCCTATGGTTTTAGGGGCTTATGGTTCTTTCCTGCCATTCTAGCACCCAGTGGATGATATTGACAAGATGAAAGAGCGAGCTGCAATGAAC
The DNA here is from genome assembly GCA_007922755.1 of Pedetes capensis. Classification (NCBI taxonomy): domain Eukaryota; kingdom Metazoa; phylum Chordata; class Mammalia; order Rodentia; family Pedetidae; genus Pedetes; species Pedetes capensis. The sequence goes on along the minus strand of VMDO01034022.1, from coordinate 14,613 downwards.
AACTCCTTCATCTACATAAAGATTCCACAGGTTCCACTGTGTGTAAGCTATAAGGTATGCACCTCCCCAGCACTTTCTAGAACAGGATGGGAAGGGAACCAGATAATATCATCAGAGATTATAGACAGGGAGATAGCCAGGCTTCTTGTTAGGTGAGGCTATGCTATGGGTGATAAATGTGCTGTTCTTCTGTCCCCAGAAGGAGTCAGCCCCATTAGAGGTAAGGGGAAATCAAATCAGTACTTGTAGGTTGCTGTTGTAGGAGTTATTCTCAAATACTGGCTTAGAATCAAAATGGCAGCTGATATATTTTTTTGCCCTTTCTTTCCATTCTCCCTACTCTCCTCTTACAGGGTGAAAAGAACAGCGTGGACTGGGGTGACCTTAACCTGGTGCTGCCCTGTCTGGAGTACCACAACAATACATGGACATGGCTAGACTTTGCCATGGCAGTCAAAAGGGACAGCCGAAAAGCTCTAGTTGCCCAGGTATCCCACCAGGGCTCATGGCTGTTTGGTTAGCAGGACATGGCAACCAGATCCCCTGCTCAGGAGCCCTTTCTGGGAAGGGGCAGATGAATGAAGTGACTTACGTACCTGCTCTCTCCCCAACTTTGCCCAGATCATTAAGTTAAATATTTACTGTTTCATGTGTTAACTACTGTAATTTTAGGGAACTGAGAGCTGCTACAAGCTCAGATTTAGAATGGTTTCTAATTAGACTGTAAGCTTCTTAAAAGCAGAGACCATTTTATAATTTGAATTGTTCCATTGTAACTTGTGTGTAAACTTAATAAATCTTTGTTGATTTGATTCACTTTTAATTATTCTGCCTGTCCTCCTAATATTTCCCTTTTGTTTTATTCCTGACTTACCAGGTAATCAAAGAAAAGCTAAGGCTGAAACCTGCAACAGGGTCTGAGGTCCGGGGAAAGCTAGAAACTAAATCAGACCTGAACATGCAACAGCAAGAAGAGGAAGAGAAAGCTCGGCTCCTTATCGGTTTAAGTGTGGGTGACAAGAATCCTGGCAAGAAGTCCATCTTTGGCAGGCGCAAGTGATCTGGCAATCCAAGAGGCTACAGTACAGGATTTGACTCTGGCTCAGGCTCCAGGGACTTGTGGGGTGGGAGGGGCTTCCCTTCATCCACTAGGATTTGTGGAGGGTTGGATCCCATAGGGTGCTGTGGAGAGAGGCACTGCTCTTTAGCAGCTGACTTATTCCCTGCAGGGCATAGTGGAGAAAAATGCTGAGTTCTATCTCATGCTGATCAGGCTCAGGACCAGAAAGGCATCCAGAAAACAAGACCCAGGGAATGGTCCCAGGGCTAGGATCCTGTTCCCTTGGGGTCAACTGAAAGGGTGGGTGGGTGGGTAGTCTTGATCAAGTGCGATAAATTTTTTTTAAGTAGACATATATATATAAATATATATATATATATTTCTAAGTGTAACTGCTCTCCCTTTGTGCCAGGAAGCTGAAGGGAGGGGGCTGATCCTCTGTGCCTCACTCCACTGCCTTGTATGAAAGAGGTATTAGTGTATGGGGGAATCAGCTTCTCCCCAGTTTTGTGTGGCAATAGCCAGGTTGGCCATGGGTCCCCTACTCTTTCCCCTGGGGTCTGCCCTGGAGAATGGCAAAAAAATTATCTAAAGAGAAAAACATATTTTAAATTTGAAGCTGGCTTTTTGTTTTTGTTTGTTTGTTTCTGTTTTTTTTGGTTGTGTTGCGTGCATGCGTTCGACCTATTTGTGTCCTTCCCACCCCACCAACCCAACACATCTTGTAGCTGTAATGAGGGTGGCCTCTTCCTTCCTCTGACTTGAAGCTCTGTGACAGATACTTCCCAGCCCTGGTATGATGCTGGTCCAAAGCTTTTGGGTCTGTGCACAGCAGAAGAGGTGGGGCTCATGTGTAATACAGCATTAGGGAGGAATTGCTTATGTAACTGGGACAGCAGATTTAGTGGCAGGAGAGGAGTCAGAGGCTGGGGATGGGAGCAGTGAGCTGTCGGCAGGGGCAACATGCTCATGTGGCTGTTTCTCACAAGGTAAGCTGTGGGGCTCTGGTAGCCTTTTGAGGGGAAGTAAAGGAGATATGGGACTAATGCCTAGGAAGTACCTGAATAGCAGCATGTAACTGATACCCAATCTAGGGGTGGGGCGGGGATGCTGTAATGTGAAAGTGCTGCAACCTTATTCTGAGATACTGGTTGTATTCCTAATTGATCATGGAGAAAACAGCTAATACTTTCCTAGAGGATTTGAATTATGTCTAGGAAATCCAGGCCTTGTCAGAAAGCTAGGATAATGGGAATTTTGCCTGGTGCTCAAAAATGTACCTCTAGGGGTTGAGACTTGAGGGAAAGGGAGTGCCTGCTAATATGGGCAGAACCTGTAGTGCTTCAGGAGCAGGTTGAGAATGGCTTCCTTGCTTCTCAGCAGGGTGGCAACATCCAGGGTCCCTGGTCCCGAGGCTGGAAGAGCCTCTGGTCTGGTGTGGGGACCATCAGGGCAGGTCTGGAAGAACTATGGCGACTCCAGGGACATCAGGGCCTGCACCAGGAGCCCCAACAGCCAGCCCCACTGCTAGTAGAGAAGCGTGTGTCTGAGTGGCCGGTGCCTCAGTTCATCAACCTCTTTCTACCGGAGTTCCCCATGAGGCCTGTTAGGGGGCAGCAGCAGTTGAAGGTAGGTCACTGGAATCCCTGGGAGGGTTCTGTCTTTGGGAGAAATCTAGCAACCATCAGTCTCAATTGCCCTGCTCTCCATTTCTCTCTGCAGATTTTAGGCCTTGTGGCCAAAGGCTCATTTGGAACTGTCCTGAAAGTGTTAGATTGTGCCCAGAAAGCTGTATTTGCAGTGAAGGTAGGGGCCTAGGTACTCTTCCATATTACTCTCTACTTCCTGCCTCCAATCTTAGTTCCAGAGAGATTAGAAGGAGTAAATTGACCAGCACTATTCTCTCTGAGTTATCACCCCTTTCCTTTTATAGGTGGTACCCAAAGTAAAAGTCCTACAAAGAGATACCCTGAGGCAGTGCAAAGAGGAGGTTAACATCCAGGTATGCGCAGTCCCGGAAAACATGATAGGGAGAACTAAACCAGAAATATGCAAAGTACCTTTGTTGTCCAACTGTCTTGCTTTTCCTGATTCTGTCTTCCCCATCTGCTTCAATCTTAGGTTAACACCAAGGTAGATCCTAAGAAAAGTAGTTACTAGCTGTCAACACAGATATTCTAGGTCCTGCCAGGGAAATCTCTGTCCCAGGGTGTTCCTTAGTATTATGCTGGTTCCAGGATTACCAGGCAGGCAGTCCCAGTTATTGAGCTCCTCTGAACCCAGAGGTGAAACAGCAGTTCCATTTCTGCACAAGTAGAATTCTGATTTCTTGTCTGCCTTTATCCTCAATTCTGTTCTTTCCTAACTTCCTGTTTTCTTTATACCTAGCGACAGGTCAACCATCCTTTTGTACACAGCTTGGGGGACAGCTGGCAGGGGAAACGGCACCTCTTCATTAGTGAGTGACTGGCCTTTCTCATCCCCAAGGGTCCATCTGCCATTCTCCCCACCTGAGCTTACCTATTTCTAGACTAATTCTACCTTTTTTCCCCTTCACATACCACCTTTCTATCCCAAAGGGAGAGGAAACAGCAGGTGGCATCAGTTTGGGCATGAGGCCTATTAATGCCTTGAACCTAGGCATTGTAGTCCCCAAACATTGCCTCGACTTCTGGTGCTTTGCAGTGTGTAGCTACTGCCGCACAGATCTCTACTCGCTGTGGTCTGCGGTTGGCTGCTTTCCTGAGGCTTCTGTCCGTCTCTTTGCAGCTGAGCTGGTCCTTGTGCTATGTAAGTGCAAGTGTAGTATAGGAAATGGGGAGGGAAGAATTAAATTGGTGGGGCGAAGAGAATTGTATTAGCTCTGAAAGTCAAAGGACAGGGATAGGGATGAGGAGGGACCTACCAGGGAAATTGGAATGGACAGGAGCGTCTGAGTACATCCCATGCTTTCTGTTATCCACAGGCTATCTCCATGACTTGGGCATCATCCATCGAGATGTAAAGGTAGAGTGTTTTTTTCCCTTAGTCTGGGGAGAGGCCTCAGTAAAAAATTCTAGCAGGTCAAAGAAGGCAGGTGGGGAGCTGAGAAGTTGATCTTAGGGCCGTCATGGGTGGGAAGGATTTAGATGAAGACCCTCTAAATATAGATTTAAATGCTGGGAAGGGCACATTCTCCAGCTGGGGAGTATACATGATGAAAGATAGCTGAAAGAGGAATAATAAAACTTCTCACCTGTGATCTTTCAGATGGAGAATATCCTTCTGGATGAACAAGGTAAGTCTTTTTCCTTCCCTAGCCCCAGGATGAGAGGTACCTACATTTGGGAATAAATCATGGCTGATAAGGGTTGGAATAGAGTGGTGCTGTTGCCTTATGTTCTTTTATAGGCCATCTGAAACTGACAGACTTTGGTCTGTCCCGCCACCTGCCTCAGGGAGCCCGAGCCTATACTATCTGTGGCACTCTTCAGTACATGGGTGAGAGAGAGGCTAAATATGGTGGGTAAACATTGGGCTGAAGACTAACCGAAGGATGTCAATGACAGGTATCTTTCAAATCCATAGCCCCAGAGGTCCTGAGTGGTGGGCCTTACAACCATGCTGCTGACTGGTGGTCCCTGGGTGTCTTGCTTTTCTCTTTGGCAACCGGGAAGGTGAGAGAATGGTAGTGGTATTAGGCAGGGAAGAGAGCTTTACCCTGTGGTGGGAAGAGGGAAGACTTTAAGAAGTCTTCCCTTATTCCTGCCCCCTACCTCTGTAACTCGCAGTTCCCAGTGCCAGCACAGATAAATCATGAGGCCATGTTGGCAAGTGTGACCTATTGTGACTCTGAGATCCCAGCTTCTCTTAGCCAGGAACTCTCACTCCTGCTCCATGAGGTAAGAGTGAAAACTATTTTCCTTCTTGACTACAAAACCATTTACTCTCTTTATTATCATTGAAGTAGTATTTCTCCATTCCTCTAATTTTTTGTGTGTGGGAGAGTTTTTTGAGGGTGCTCCAACTTAACCACCTTTTACCCTAGTACTTCAGATTCCATTCCTGAGTTCCTGGTACCCCAATTCTCTTCCTCATCCAGAATAGACAAGTCCCTTCTGAGAGAGTGGACTAGTGCTGCACTCCTACAATCTGAAAATGCAAATCCAACTCCTTTATTCCCACCTGTGCCCCAAATCACCCTCCATTTCTCCCTCTTTTACAAATCTTTTTAGGGTTCTTTTTCCTGCCCTTACAACTACGTGAACCTCCTCCCATTTCACCTTTATTTAGCCTCTTTCCCATCCCAGTCCCTCGTTCTTCATCCTCTTATTTCCCTTCAGCTCTTATGCCAGAACCCCCTTCACCGTCTACGTTATCTACATCACTTCCAGGTCCACCCTTTCTTTCGGGGTGTGGCCTTTGACCCAGAGCTCCTACAGAAGCAGCCAGTGAACTTTGTCATGGAGTCACAAGATACCCAGCCCAGTCCATTGGAGTCCCTGCCCTTCAGTGACTTTGACTGTGATCTGGAGTCCTTCCTGGTCTACTCTGTCTCTGCTTCACCGGCTCCACTGTAGAGGGAGGCCCAGCTGGAAACCCGAGAATCTCCTTGGCTGCCAACTCTGAATGACCACCTTGATGGTCCAGTTTTTAATTTGTAGCTCCTTACTAATCTATCCTTATAGCATTAAGCCAGAGTTTTCATCTTTGGCATTCTGTTTCTGGCAATCACAAATGGCCCTAGCCCTTCCCCATCATTTAATTGGTCTCTCAGTTCAACATCTTAGATCAGGGTGGTGACTTTTTCCTTTCCTTTCCTTTTCCAGTGTTGTTTCCCTTGAGCTTCCAACTAAAGGCTGCTTTCACTTTTCCTTCTCCTTATTTCTCTGCCATGTTTCATTTTGTGGCCAATAATGATACTTCATGGGCTCCCAAGGTGCTATTTATGTATTTAATAGGATAGTCAGAAGCAATATGAATATTTTTCATAGGTCTCAAAAGCTAGCCTTTTAACACCTGAATAAATATGCAGCTAAAAAATATGATGTGGGGGCTTGAGGTCAACCTGAAATTTGATTGTTTATGTATTTGTTTATTTATTTATTTATTTTAGTGGTAGTGGGCCACTGAAACCAGGGCCTGAAGCAAACTTCATAGGCACTTTACTACTGAGCTGCACCATAGCCCTTTTTCTATTTTTTATCAAGACAGGGTCTCACTAAGTTTACACAGGCTGCCTCTGACCTCAAACTTGTGATCCTCCTGCCTCTGGCTTGCAAATCTCTGGGATTACAGGTGTGCACCACCTGCCTAGCAATAAATCTAATATTTCAAAATTGGAAAGTGAATCTGATAGCCTAATGTGTGGAAGAAAATAGAAACAAACGGGTAGGTTAAATAAATGGAATGGCTACCCAAATCTTTTCTAAAACAAAACCTCTTTAAAAGACAGAATTATTAAACTGATCATTTCTTCTAGATATCCTAAGAGTCAGTTTTTGATGGGGAAAATCAAGGGATTGAGAATCATGACACCAACGTTAAGATTCATGGTGAGAAGTGTATCTCAAGAATCTTTTCCTTTTGTAAGAAAAATCATCTGGACTTTGAATTTATGTACCTTGATGGTCTTTGTGATTTTTTTCATTTTCTTTAACTTCTCAAAAGCTCCATTTTTGTTCTAATATATGAAGAAAAATATGCTTTAATCTAGACTATATTATTCTTCAGTTATATCTGATCTCTTTCCAGGCCAAAAGGAGTCTGGAGAGTATCTTGTGTATTTCTGTTTGTTATTTTGTCTCTGACTTAAGCCACATTTTCCCTGTATTTAGTTGGCATTTGATTGGCCTCTGCAGGATTGCTTTATCTCAATTACACTTTCACAATCCATATGAATCTCTGTGAACTTGATACTGTACAAAGTGTTTATCATTATAGTTTATAATGTTTTACTTAAGGATGTACAGGAAAAATTTTCTCTGGACCCAGTTATACTTTTCTTGAATTGCTATTTAATTTTTACCTGAAGGACACTAAGTATTCACTTGATTGTATTTTCTCCTCATACTAATGCTAGACCACTTAGAGCCCAGTTTGGGGCCAACCTCCAGCAGGTATTTATGTATTTTGTATGCTAGTCATATTCTTGATTCCATCTTGCCTTTCTACCTTTATTTTCCTTATTCTTGGTTTTCTGTTTTAATCTTTTTTATATTACTATATTTTATCTTTGTAAGCCTTTTGGAATAAGGTTGAGATACAAATGAATAAAAGAGACTATACCCTTCATCTGTTTACCTCATTGGTTTCTCTTTAGATGTTTTTATAGCTTTATTACATTAAGTTGTAGTGACCAGAACTGCACATTGGATAAAAATCCTAAATACTGAAATAGGAATTAATGGTTTTCAAAATAGTAGTTAAGAGCATTAGATTGGAATTTAGGGTATCTGGTGCCTCTCTCAGTGTCTTTAAACAAGTCATTTTAACTCCTTCCTGATGTAAAAATGAAGGGATTATAACCATTTTTTTTATGGTGCTGCCCATAGCCTTGCACATGGTACACACTGAGCTACATCCGTAGCTCTAACCACTGGTTCTTAATTGGTGGGGATGAGTTTCAGATTTCTGTGATGTGAGGGAAGCTATAAAGGATTTTATATTGTTTGGTATAGTGATAATGTTAGGTCACTCAACATTATATGGCCTTTCTGATCACAGCAGCATGATGAGTGAAGGTCCTTAGAAAATGGTTAACAAAATGTCACTAGGGTTCCTTCCTTATGTGATATTAGATAGCTTACAGACCATCATCATGTAAGTATAGTTTGAATTATATTTTAAATGAGGATATTTTCAACATACTGTCTTTGGTAGTGTACTTTAGCAGTGATTCTCAGGGTGGAATGGAGGGGATGATAGAAAATCAAAATTTCATAAAGCACCATTTTGAAAAAGCACTGCTGCTTTTTCCCAGTTGTGATATGGATGTGCGGAAGGGATTTTTCTCTTCTTTCTCTCCACTCCCCATTCAGAATCACTGACCTATAAATTTTTTTTTTTTTTTTTTTTTGAGACAGGATATCACTATGTAGCCCAGACTGGCCTCAAACTTGTGATCTCCTGTCTCAGCCTCTTGAGTGCTGGTATTACTGGTGAGTGCCACCACAGCTGGACACCTTTTACTTATTCATGTGAAATTTACTTAAAAGAATTTTTTAGTATATGTGATCTGAAATGATCTTTTATTTCTATGCTTTTTTTATTACTTAGATGAAATCAGCTATACCTGTAAACATGGATATTTTACTCCATATTCCATCTTTTGTAACAATTTTAAGATTTTTTTTTTTTTCTTCAGTACTGGGGGTTGAACCCATGGCCTTGCACTTGCATGCTTTGCAAGTGCTGGACCACTGAGCTGTGCCCCCAGCCCATTTTTCTTTACTTTTTGAAACAGGGTCTCGTTAAATTACCCAGGCTGCCTCTGGTCTCAAACTTGTGATCCTCCTGCCACTACCTCCCGAGTCGCTGGGATTACAGGTGTGCACCATGGCACCTGGTTTAAGATTTAACACCAGCCCTTACACTCTTCTTCTAGAAAAGTTTCTAGAAGAAAAAGCTTCTTTGGCTGGGCACAGTGGCCTACACTTTTAATCCCAGTGACTCGAGAGGTGGAGGTAGGAGGATCACAAATTTGAGGCCAGAGGTAGCCTGTGCAATTTTAGCAAGACCCTGACTCAAAATTGAAAATAGCTGGGTGCCGTGGCACACGCCTGTAATCCCAGCGGTTTAGGAGGCGGAGGGGGGAGGATCGTAAATTCGAAACCAGAGGCGGTCTGCGTAATTTAGCGAGACCCTGTCTCAAAAAATAAAAAAAAAAATGGGCTGGGGGCACAGCTCAGTGGTCCAGCACTTGCAGAGCATGCAGGTGCGAGGCCCTGGGTTCATCCCCCAGTACTGCAAAAAAAATAATAATAATAAAAAATAAAAATAAAAAATGGAGCCGGATGCGGAGGCTCATGCCTGTAATCTCAACAACTCAGGAGGTGGCAGCAGGAGAATCGCAAGTTTGAGGCCAGAGGCAGCCTGTGTAATTTAGACCCTGTCTCAGGATAAAAAATAAAACATGAGCTGGGGGAGTATCCCAGTGGTAGAGCACTTGCAGAGTATGTGTGAGGCCCTGGTTCAACCCCCAACTACTGGGGGCTAGCCAGGTATGCTGGCACAAATCTATAATCCTAGCACTTGGGAGGCAGAAACAGGAGATTAAGTTCAGAAAGAAAAGAAAAGAAAAAAGTATCTTTGTATCCGTATTCATTATTCTCTCTCACCTAAATTATTTTATTATATATCGATCTCTTCATTTGTTTACTTGTTCACTGATTTAACAAACAGGTAATCTAAGTTCCTTGGTTATTTCTTTTAAATAGAATCTTCATGGTAGAAATTCTGTGAAAGCTTTAAAAAGAAACTAAATAAAACATTCACTGTATTATTAACACCTGATATGAGGTATATTGTATCCTCCCCAAAATTCCTATGTTCAAGTCCTAACCCCTAGTACCTCAGAATGTGATTATATTTGGAGAAAGGATCTTGAAAGAGGTAATTAAGTAGCTGGGTGTGGTAACACACATGCCTGTAATCCCAGCACTTGGGAAGCTAAGACTGGATGATAATTTTGAGTTCGAGGCCAGTCGGCTACCTAGCAAGTCCCAGGCCAGCTCAGCTACAAAGTGAGACTCTGTCTCAAAAATAAAATAAAATAAAATAAATAAATAAAATTAAAGAAATTAATTTAAAATGGAAGTCATATGGGTAGGCCCTAATCCAATATAGCTGGTGCACTTATGAAAAGAGGTTAAGACCCAGACATACACAGAGGGAAGACCACATGAAGACATAGGTAGAAGATGGCTTACAAACCAATAAGAGAAGCCTCAAAAGAAACTAACCCTGTTGGCACCTTGATCTCAGACTTCTTGCCTCCAGAATTGCATTTAAAACAACAACAACAAAACAAAAACAAAAACAAAAAACATTTTTTTAAAGAGAGAGTCTTACTATGTAGCCTGGACTAGTCTCAAACTTGGTGATCCTCCTGCCTTAGCTTCCCGAGTATTGGGATTAACAGTATGAATCTCCACATCCAGGTTAGCTTCTAGAATTGTAAGAAAATAAATTTTTGTTGTTTAAGCCAGCCAGTCTATAGAACTTAGTTATGGCAATCCTAGCAAACTAATACAACTCCTGTGAAGAGTGCTATTAGATTAGTCAGGAGTGATTATTTTATTTGTGAAAAGGTATGCTATTTTCTCCATGTAAATTGATTTTGCTTATATTCTGAGAATACAGTTATTTCACATTTTATTGCCACCACCATGAGTTTTGCTGGTATATGCAGGTCCATTGATTAGCAACTGTCACATTCATTCCTTTGTTCGGTACTCCTTTACATACAGCAACTAAACTAAAACTTCTACAATCTCATCTATTGAGTTTGCTCAAAACTGGTGGCTAGCCAGGTATGCTGGCACAAATCTATAATCCTAGCACTTGGGAGGCAGAAACAGGAGATTAAGTTCAGGGGCAGCCTAGACTACAAGACCCTACCTCAAAAAAACACATTTTTTTAAAAACTGTAACTTTTAGAAGCTGGGCATGGTGGCACATGCTTGTAATCCTAGCACTGGGGTGGCTGAGGCAGGAGGATTAATGTGAGTTTGAGGCTAGCCTGGGCTATAAAATGAGACCCTATCTCAAAACAGCAAACTAAATAAACTACAAAAACCTAACTTTTAAAATAATTGGGCTAGGCATATAAATCCCAGCAACCCATGAGGCTGAGTTCAAAGGATGGAGAGTTCAAACCTAGCCTGGGTAACACAGTGGGATCCTGTCTTAAAAAAAAAAATGCATATTCAGATCATACTCCAAAGGTAGTTATAAGTAGATTAAAGATTTAAGTGTGATCATTAAAACATTCAAATCTTAGAACATCTGGGAGATTAGATCTGCAATCAAGGGGTGGAAGAGATAACCTAAACCAAGAAAAAAAAAAAAAAATGAAAGCACTTAACAGTGTTCTGGCACATACCTGTAATCCCAGCACTCTGGAGGTTAAGGCAGGAGGATTCCAAGTTTGAGGTAATAAAAATATAAAAAAACAGCTGGGCCAGGTGGAACACGCCTGTAATCCCAGTGGCTCAGGAGGCGGAGGCGGGAGAATTGCAAGTTCGAGACCAGACGCAGTCTGTGTAATTTAGTGAGACCCTGCCTCAAAAAGTAAAAAAACAGGCTGGGGGCGCAGCTCAGTGGTCCAGCACTTGCAAAGCATGCAGGCGCGAGGCCCTGGGGCAGGTGAGAATTCCAGATGCTATAAAAGGAAAGATGAACATTTTGAGTACAAAAAAGTGTATCTATATCGAACAATACTATTAAATCAAAGGAGAGAAAAAATAGATCTAAAATAAATATGTAAAATACGATAGAGTTAATGTCTATAACAGAGCTCTTACAAATTAGAAAAGAACTTTTTCAAAATAAGGGTAAGGAATATGAAGTGACAATTCGATTTGTATCAGTTGGCTGAAAAGGCTTTTTATAAGACATTGAGTAGGGATAAAAATGTATAAATGTAAGAAATCCCAATTTTTGAAAGATTTAATGACTTTTCCTGTGTGTGTGTGTGTGTGTGTGTGTGTGTGTGTGTGTGTGTGTGTGTGTTGGGGGATTAGGGAAAAAATATGACAGAACCTGGAAGAGAGGAGTAATACAAGTGGAAAGGAATGGGAAAACAGAAAATAAAAGCATTAGCCCTCAACCCCAGATACCCCAATCTATTCATCAATTAAAAAATATATATATTTGTAAATAAAACCACTATATGTGTGTATATGCTTATGTTTTTATAAAGATGTACATAGAATTTGTTAGCATAGGAGGGTGGAATGAATGGGAGAGTCTTTGCCTTTAATACATCTTTGCATTTTGTTTGACTTGCTGAAAGAACACAGCACTTGTAAACCAAAATTTAAAAATTATGCAAAACAACATAAAATTATTTTGTTTACATTACCTATTTGATATTTTCCTTCTCATTTACACCCCTCCCCCATCTTCCTGGATTTACTACTAGAAGCACCATATTCCTTTAGGTATCTAGCTAGCATCTGACACACTAACTGCAACAAAGACTAAGTATTCCAATTCACACATTTCTTTTTTTTCTTTTTTCTTTTTTAAAGTTAAAAAAATTTTTTTAGACAAGGTCTTGGTATGTAGCCTAGGCTGGCTTGGAACTTGGGGTCCTCCTGCCTCAGTCTCCTGGATTCTACAATTACAGGTGGGTAATAGCACCAGGCCCTGCTGCACATTCACATATTTCTATAATAACAACTTTTGCTACTGGCACTTAAGAGTTTTCTGCTTTGGTTTTCCTACCGCTTCCTCCCCTTGTTTTATTTGCTGGGTCTTTTTCATTGGCCACAAATACTCCTTGGGATTTCCTCCGCTGAATCTTGGGCAATTCCAGGCTGAAGATCATCCTTTTGAGGCTGGTGGGTGTAGCTCATTGGCAGAGCGCAAGCTTAGCATGCTCAAGGCTTTGGGTTCCATTCTCAGGACTTACCCCATGCCCCAAAAAAAGGCAAAAAGAAAGAAAAGATTGTCATTATTTCTGGTGCCTGCAGGCTGGTACCAGTATGTTTCTAATTTTTAATTTATTTTTTTAAATTTGGAGGAAAGGTTTCGCTAAGTTGCACAGGTTGCCTATGACCTTGAACTTGAGATCCTGTCTCAGTCTCCCACATAAGTTAATTATGAATTTGTCAGGTAGCTACATTCAAAAAGTTAAAAAAGTGAAATTAATTTTAATATATTTAACTTAATATATCTAAAGTGTCATGTCAACATGTACTACTTTAAAAATAAGGTCCTACTATTTTTTTTCATACCTAGTCTTTGCAATCCTGTATGGTATGTTACATCTGTAGCACATCGCAATTTGAACTAGGCACATTTGAAGTGATTACTACTACATGTGGCCAGTAGTTACAGTTCTGGAGGAGTCCATCCCTTGAGTGACTTGCATTTTGTAACAGATTATATAGTTTCTCCTTTTTGGATTGCTTCCTTTTCCAAATTCATTAGGACTTCTAGTTGTGCTGTAACCCCAGGACTCTGGAGGCTGAGGCAGGAAGATCTCAAATTCAAGGCCAGCCTGGGCTACACAGCTATACCCTATTTCCAAAACAAACAAAAACAAAAAAACTTCGAGGGTGTGAAATGTGAAAAAGTTTCTGTATTCAAAGAGACACATTATCATTACTTTTAAGAGTGGTGGTAATAAACCCACACCCACCCATCCACCACAGTCCCAGCTACTCAAGAGGCAGAGACAAGATAGCTTGAGCCTAGGAGTTTAAGGGTAGTCTGGGCAACATAGTGAGAATGTCTCAAAAACAAAACCCCTTCACTTGTTATTAAAAGTCAATTTTAGCCCGAGCACAGTGGAACGCGCCTATAACCCCAGCGACTGGAGAGGCAGAAGCAGCATGCCCAGCAGCTAGACCTTGTCTCAAAATAAAAAGGGTTAGAAGTGAGCCGGGCGCAGTGGCGCACGCCTGTAATCCCAGCAGCTCGGGAGGTAGAGGCAGGAGGATCACAAGTTCAAAACTAGAGGCAGTCTGCGCAATTTAGCAAGACTCTCTCAAAAAGTAAAAAACAAAACAAAACAAAACAAAAAAACGGGCCGAGGGTGCAGCTCAGTGGTCCAGCACTTGCGGACTATGCAGACATGAGGCCCTAGGTTCAACCCTCAGTTACAAAAAAAAAAAAAAAGGTTAGAGGTGCAGCTTAGTTGTAGAGCACTTGACTGGCATGTGTGAGGCCCGGGGTTCAAGCCCCAGAACGGCAAATAAATAAATAAATAAATAAATAAAAATCCACCTTCAAAGGAGATTTCCCCTACAGAGGGAATTCAAGAGACAGTAGAATGCAGTAGCTGGTAGTGTGAGTTGAAAGCTTGGCTCTGCTGTTGGACAAAATACATTCTCCCTGACTCCCTTCATCTACATAAAATGGGCATACTGTAGTACTTACCCCATAGGCTCTCATGAGGATTGTTGTTAGGTGCTGTCGAGTCGGTATCCGACTCAAAGTGACCCTCATAGGGTTTTCAATGGCTGCCTGTTTCAGGATTGCCTTGGGAGTGCATTGCCAGGTCCTTCTCCCATTTTTGCGGTGCTGGGAATTGAACTCAGGACCTCAGAGACTGCAGCTCAGCGCTCTACCAACTGAGCTAAATCCCAGCCCATCATGAGGATTAACTGAATTAAATACATAAAGTATTTTAAAGAGCGAACAGCTACTCAAAGGTCAGATCACATTAAAAGGGGGGGAGGGAAGATAAGAATGAGGTCAATACAAATGGACTAAAAATCACATGTAATTGTTCTAACAAGATAGAAACAAAGACCACTACAAGAAAAGTTTCTATCTTAAACAGAAAGGGAACCCAAGGACATATAGAAAAATACTATATAGTAAAAGATAGAGAAGACTTG
>VMDO01034021.1:0-17383 GCA_007922755.1 Pedetes capensis | reverse complement strand
AAAAAAGAAAGAAAGAAATATTTAATGTACAAATTAATGTGTTTCCTTCTGACAGGCATTTCACTGTGACAATTCCATGTATGGGTTTCTTTGTGCATTGCACAAACATCTTCCCCCTTACCCTTTGTGACCTTCCTCCCACTTCTTGCACCACCCCCAGTAATATCCTCTCTTCTACTTGTGTGTCTTTTTGTGGGAATATTTTTCTATATACACTTGCATCCCAATTATGATTTAAGTCCACACTATTTTCTGTAGTGATCTATCTTTTTACACTGTCAGCAGTATTACATGAATAATCTAGCCCATTTGCATTATTATCATCCTTTGGTATTGTTGGTATTATTATAATTATTTCCCAAACTATTAAAGTTAGGGTGTTTACTTTGAGGTCCACCTCTCTATCTTTCCTTGCTCCTCCTTGTCCCTCCTCTCCCTCCTGTCTTCCCCCATCATAGCTTCCTTTTGCTAGTTTATACCCTCCTTCTTTCTGCTCCTTGAATTGTCCCTCCTCCACTAAGTTTACATTAGCTTTTTGTTGTTGTTGTTAGGTGCCATTGAGTCGAGTCCAACTCATAGCGACCCTTATAGGGTTTTCAATGGTTGACTGTTTTGGGACTGCCTTGGGAGTGGGTTGCCACATCCTTCTCCCATTTTTGCGGTGCTGGAAATCGAACTCGGGACCTCCGAGACCACAGAGCGGTGCTCTACCAACTGAGCTAAAGCCAAGCCCCCCACATTAGCTTTTTAATATGTTCCAATTTTTTTTATTGGAACTCTTTAATGTACACATTAATGTGATTCATTCTGACATGCTTTTCATTGTGACATTTCCATATTTCCAGTTTGTTTTGCATTACGCAGATAAGCTCCCCCTTGCCCTCTTGTGTGCTTCCTCCTCCATCCCACCCCCCAAACAAAGACTTGTCTTTCATTTGCTTGTCCTTTTATGGTAATATTTTTCTATATATTCTTGGGTTCCAACTCTGTTTAAGATAGAAACTTTTTCTGTAGTGAAGTTTCTTTTTAAATTGTTAACACTATTACATGAATTTTCTAGTTCATCTATAATAATACCATTCATTGGTATTATTGGTGTTATTATAACTATTTCCAGGATTAATAAAGTTGGGCTGTTAACCCTGAGATCACCCTGTCCCCCATTCCTCATTCCTCCTTGTTCTTCCTCACCCCCTCCTCTTTCAGGATTTCCTCCTTTTGCTAGATCTCTCCCTCCTTCTTTTGCATTCCCCAAATTGTCCCTTCTCTGATAGCTTTTTTTAAAACTATGTTCCAACCTCTGCATAGGATTTTTCTTTTTCATAATTTTGACTCAACTCCCACATATGAGTGAGAACATGTGGTATTTCTCTTTCTGAGTTGTATTCATTCACTTAAAATAATTTTCTCCAATTCCATCCATTTTGCTGCAAATGGCATTATTTCATTTTTTGAATGCTGGGTAGTATTCCATTGTGTATATGTACAATGGAGATTTTATTCATTCTTCTGTTAATTGGCACTTTGGTTGATTCCTTATCATTGCTATTGTGAAAAGTGCTGTATTGATCATAGAGGTGCAGGTGTCTTCCTATTGGGTAAATTCCCAATAGTGTTATAGCTGGGTCATATGGTAGATCAAGTATTAGTTTTTTAAAATACCTCCATATTGATTTCAAAGGGGTTGGACCAATTTACAGCTCCACCAGCAGTGTAAGAGTGTTCCCTTTTCTCCCCAACCTCACCAGCATTTGTTGTTATTTGTTTTATTGATCTTGGCTATTCATACTGGTGTAAGGTGAAATCTCAGAGTTTCTCTAATTTGCATTTCCCTAATGGCTAGGGATATTGAGCATTTTTTCATGTGCTTTATGGCTTTAGGGACCTCTTCATGTGAGAACTGTCTGTTCAGTTCCTTTGCCCATTTGTGTATTGGGTTATTTGTTTTCTTGAGAATTGCTTTCTTAATTTCTTTATAAATTCTGGTAATTAGACCTTTGTCTGATGTATAGGATGTGAAATATTTTTCCCATCCAGTGGGGATTTCCTTGACTCTGTTAAATGTTTCCTTTTCTGTACAGAAGATTTTTAATTTCATGTAATCCCATTTATCCACTCTTGTTGAAATTTCTTGAGCAATTGGATTCCTATTAAGGAAATACTTTCCTATGCCTATATATTGGAGTGTGTTACGTATCTTGTCTTCTATTAGTTTTAAAGTTTCTGGTTTTATGTTGAGGTCTCTTATCCATTTTGAGTTAACTCTCTTGCATATTCAGATATGTGGGTTGGTTTTCCTTTTTCTGCAGGTGGATGTCCATGTTTCCCAGCACCATTTTTTGAAAAGGCTATCCTTTCTCCAGTTTACTTGCTTTGCACCTTTGTCAAAAATTAGTTGGCTATAGGTGTGTTGAGTTATTTATGGAACTTCTATTCTGTTCCACATGTTTTCAGGCCTATTTTTATGCCAGTACCAAGCTGTTTTTGCCACCAATGCCCTATAGTATAGCATAAAGTCAGGGATTGTGACTCCACCTGCACTAGTTTTTCATCTTAAGAGTGTTTTGGCTATACGTGGTCTTTTGTGATTCCATATGAATTTTTGTATTGTTTTTCTATTTCTGTAAAGTCAATCAATGGAATTTAATGGGGATTGCATTAAATCTATAAATTTCTTTTAGTAGGATAGCCATTTTTAATATATTAATTCTCCCTATCCAGGAGCAGGGAATGTCCTTGCACTTTTTAGTGTCCTCTGCTATTTCTTTCTTTAATGTTTTGAAATTTTCCTTCTAGAGATCTGAGGGGTCTTTGGTTAGATTGATTCTAAGGTACGTAATTTTCTGGTGGGCTATTGTGAAAGGTATTGTTTCTGTAGTTTCCTCCTCTTCCTGGTTACAGTTGTGTAAAGAAAAGCTATTGACTTTTGTGTGTTGATTTTATATCATGCCACTTTGCTAAAGGAGTTGATTAGATCTAAATGTTTTCTGGATGAGGTTTTGGGGTCTTTTATGTATGGAATTATGTCATCTACAAATAAGAATAGTTTGTACAAAGAAGAATAGTTTGACCTCTTCTCTGCCAATTTGTATCCCTTTAATTTCTTTCTCTAGTCTGATTGCCCTGGTGAAGAATTCAATTACTATGTTAAATAGAATAGGAGAGATTGGACTTACTTGCCTTGTTCCCGATCTCAGAAAAAATGGTTTTAGTTTTTCTCTATTTGCTGTATTGTTGGCTGTAGGTCTGTTATAGATGACTTTTATGATATTAAGATATTTGCCTCTTATACCTATTTTCTCCAGGGTTTTTATCATGAAAAGGTGTTGCACTTTGTCCAAGGCCTTTTCAGCATGAATTGAGATGATCATGTGTTTTTTGTTTTCCATTTTCTTGATATGTTGGATAACATTAATTGATTTCCCTATGTTGAACCAGCCTTGCATCTGTCAAATAAATCCCACTTGGTCATGGTGAATAGTCTTTTCAATATGTTGCTGGATTCTTTTTGCCAGGATTAAGTTAAGGATTTTTGCATTTATATTCATAAGGGAGATGGGTCTATAGTTCTCTATCTTAAATGAATATTTTCCTGATTAAGGTATCAGGGTGATGGTAGCTTTGTAGAATGAATTCGGGAGTATCCCATCCTTTTCTACTTTATGGAATAATTTGGTGAAGACAGGTGTTATATCCTCTTTGAATGTTTGTTAAAATTCTGCTATGAATCCATCAAGACCTGGGCTTTTCTTTTTTGGGAGAATTTTTATTATCTTTTCTATTTCAATATATGCAATGGGCTTGTTTAGGTCACTTATGTCTTCTGGGGTTAGCTTTGGTAAGTCATATCTGCTAATAAATTCATCCATTTCTTCTGTATTTTCATATTTTGAGGAATACAATCTCTCATATTAATCCCTGACAATTTTCTTTATTTTGTTGTAGTTGCTGGTTATAAACCTATTTTCCTTCCTAATTCTTACTGTGTTAGTTTTTTCCTTTTATCTTTTCGATGAGATTGGCCAGAGGAATGTCTGTTTTATTAATCTTTTCAAACAACCACCCCTTAGTCTTATTAATTTTTTGATTTATCTTTTTATATTCTAACTGAGATATTTCACACTTTATTTTTGTAATTTCTTTTTTGGATGCTCCTTTTAGGGTTGATTTGTTGTTGAATTTCTATTGTCTTAAGGTTTATCATTAGGTCGTTTATTGGGCTCTTCTCCACCTTATTGATGAAGGTGCTTAATGCTATAAATGTCATCTTAAAACTGCCTTTGCTGTATCCCATATGTTTTAGTAGGATGTGTTTTCATCATCATTTGATAGCAGAAATTATTTAAATTCCATTTTGACTTCATCAACAGCCCATTGGTCATTCAGCAGTGTATTATTTATTCCCCATGAGTTTGTAACATTGCTAAATTATTCTTTTCCTTCAGCTCCAAATTTATTACATTGTGATCTCATAAGTAACAGGGGGTAATTTCTTGAGGGAATTCTTTGTTTGAGGGAATTCTTATGGACTACCATATGATCTATCTTAGAAAACGTTCCATGTCGAGTGAGAAGAATGTGTATTCCTCACCGTGTGAATGAAATGTTCTGTATATATCTGTGACATCAAATTGGTTTAGGATGCAGATTAGAGTCAATGTTTCTCTGTTGATTTTCTGTTTTCATAACATGTTTCTTGACAAAAGTGGGGTGTTGATGTCTCCCATTATTTTTGTGTCTGGTCCATTGAAGTTCTTTATGTTCCATAAAGTTTGTCTTAGAAAGCTATGTTCCCCAGTGTTTGGGGCATAAATATTTATGAGTGTTATTGGTTCCTGATTGATTGTTCCTTTTACTAAAATGCGGTGTCCTTCTTTGTCTCTTCCAATTAGTGTTGGGTTGAAAGTTTTTCTATCTGGTATTAGAATTGCAACAGCTGCTTTTTTGTCCTCCCCTGCTTGATATATTGTTTTCCAGCCCTTAATTCTCAGTCTGTTGCAGTCTTTGTGATTTAAAGGAGTTTCTTGAATACTACATGTTGAAGGTTTTTATTTTTTCATCCCATTCCCAGAGTCTGTCTCTTAATTGGTGAGTTAAGACCATTTACATTAATAGTGATTATTTAGTAGTAACTATTGTTATGCATCCAATAATTACATGCTACTGGTTCATAAATCATGGTTGCCTTGTTCCTTTCTTGGATTGCACTCATCTCAGCTAACCAATTCTTTGATTTCCTATATCTTATCTTTCCTGGATGTGATAATTGATTTACAATCCTCTGTAGGGCTGGTTTGGTGGTTGCAAATCATTTGAATGTGTCAATGTCATAGAATGTCTTATACTCTTCATCTATTTTCAAAGATAATTTGGCTGGATATAGTATACTTGGTTTGAAATTGTTCTTTTTTATTACATGGATTACCAGTGTCCAGGCCTTTCTAAATTTCAGTGTTGATATGGAGAAGTCTGTGGTAATTTTAATAGGTTTTCCTTTACATGTCTTTTGGGATTTCTCCCTTGCTGCTTTCAGGAGTACCTCCTTGGTTTCTAAGAAAAGCATTCAAACTATGATATGTCTTCAGGATGACCTATTTTGATCTATTCTTGATGGGGTCCTGAATGTTTTGTTGTGTACGTATTCACATTCTGGATTATCTCTGGGAAGATTTCCTTGAGGGTATCATATACTAGATTTTCTAGACCTCTGGTGGATATTTCCTGTTCTTCAGGGACACCCTGACTTCTTAAGTTTCGTTTGTTCCTTCTGTCTGAGTATTCCTAGAAATCTTTTTTTTTTAATTCCTTCATCATTGTTCCCATTTCTGACTGTATGTATTTAAATTCTTGGATGGCATCTTCAGAGTTGGAGATCCTTAGTTCAGATTCTTCCAGTCTTGATGAAAAGGATTCTTTTGCGGAATTCCATTCATTTAGTTTAGTTTGCTTGTTAATGATTGCCACTTGATTTTTCCTAATCATTTCCAGCTGGGAGGATAGAACAGAGTCCAGAAGAGATACCTTCTTTTCAAGGATTTCAAGAGTGCTGATGGTATTCATCTTGATTTCTCTTAGTATATTTATAACCATAAATCTGAATTCCAATTCAGAGACCACTAGGAGTTGAGAAGAGCACTGCGCTGCAGTCTCTGAGGTCCTGATTTCAATTCCCAGCATGGCAAAAATGGGAGAAGGGCCTAGCAATCCACTCCCAAGGCAATCCCCAAAAAACAGTCAGCCATTGAAAACCCTATGAGGGTCCCTATGAGTCGGATACCGACTCGACAGCACCTAACAACAACAACAATAGGAGTTGAGATTCATTGGAGAAATTTGTTGGGGGGCTTTGGTCTGTGGGTTCTTCAGATCAGCCTGCCCCTTTGAGTTTCTTGTAGGTTTACTTTGTTTGCCCATAATATGGTCTGAGAAATAGACTTCCTCTTTCCTAAGTGTGATGAACTTCTCCCTCTGTTATTCCTTCAAGTTTGTGTTGTGGTGAATCTCTGGTGCTTTACTTTTGCTCTTCAGCCCGTATTTTACAACTTCAGAACCTAGACAAGGATCTGTTGCAGACTCTGAATTCAGTTCTTTCCCATTCAGATTCCCTCTGATCCCTGAGATCCTAGACACTGGAGTCTACTGGGTGCAATTTGATTCCTTGTTTGTCTATTCTGTGGGGCTCTTACTCTAGTTCAACAGCCCTACTCAACTCTTAATGGGGTTAGTTGTTAATCAGATCTTGTAGGTTCGTGGACCATCAGATTGAAGCACTCTTATCTTCATCCTATACTCTCCACTCCTCAGTTTCCCATTCATCAGTTCACTACTCCAATGGGGCTGGGGGCTAGGGAGACAATAGATTCTGTTTCTCTTTTGGGGGGTTAGAAGGGGGAGGATATGGTGATAGAAGAAGGAGAAAGAAGAGAGACAGAACCAGGCTAATAGAAATTAAAGTCCACATTTAAATTAAAGTTAGAATTTAAGGATAAAATAATTAACTAAAACAAAAGCACATATATAGCATAAGAAAAAGAGAGGGAGAATAGAAAAAAGAAGAGAAAAAATAAAAAAAAAAACAAAAAAGCGCATACACACACTCCCGCACCAAAAATAAAAATAGAAAAAAAAATTAAAAAATTTTAAGAATAATAATAATAAATAATAATAATACAAACACACTAAATCAGTTGTATGCTCTCACAAATGCTCTCACAAATGGTACTTAAACTATGAAGACAATAAAGATGAAGTGAACACTGCAGAACTCAGACTGCCAGTATTTTCCACACTATCCACAGCAGAGTTAAATATTCTGAAAAGGATATTTCTCTCTTCCTTCAGGTCACTGACTTTGCTCCAGGAAAGGGGCTCTTCCCAGTCAGATTGTTGTTGTTGTTGTTGTTGTTGTTGTTGTTGTTGTTAGGAGCAGGCTGCCTTAGGGGGCAGAGCTTCCCTCTGCCCAGTGGATATGGTGGGTAGCCCCGCAATCTCTTGGGTTTAAGTGGGGTATTTGGTGCCCTTAGAGTCTGCCCCTCGAAATATTCTGTCCCTGTTGTAATGTCAGAGAGGCAATAGAAACCATGGGGGCCTTCCTGGAATTCTCCCTGCCCCATGGAGTTTGGGCGCCCATTCCCCCAATCAGAGGCCTCCACCTCAAAGCCTACGGCATGGGGGGAATATGGCTGCTGTATTGGGGTCTTTAATGCAGGACTCTCTGTCCACTTGAGAGATCTAAATCCCATTGTGGTCTCACCACTCCCCCCCTGTGGCAGGTGGGATGATATCCAACCACCCCTGGCGAATCTGTAGCCTGTCTGGCTGTGGGGCAGTCGTGCTCAAAACTGCCCTGGGACAACGTGCACCTCTGCACTTCTTGCAGGACTGTGGTTGCACTCTGGCCACATGGGACTCAGTTGCTTCCACAGACCCTAGCCAATTCCACAGTGCAGTGAGAAGATATTGAATCGCCTCTGGTGGATCTAGGGTCCAAGTGCACATGTGCCCATGTGTGTCTGTGAAAGTCGTTCCCATGCAACTGCCCCTCCACATCAGGAGGGAGGGAGCTGATCTGTGGTTCTGGGCACACTCTGCTGGTGCACATTGCCCAGCTCATTCTGTGTTCACTCCACACATCCACTTCTGGATGGATAGGGTGATAATGTGTCATCTCTGGTGGATCTGAGGCCTGCACTCCAGTGTGAGTATCCTGCACCAGCCCAGAGACTCCGGTTGTGCAGCAGACACAGCTTAGGGATGGCAACTCTTGTCTGCAACCACTGCTGGGTAACTCACCCAGAGCTTGCAATCTGTGTCCCATTGGTAGGGTGTTGATGTGATGCCAAGGCTGTATTCCATGTAGGGTCTGGGTACCCATGGGAGTGTGCGTGGAGTCTTCTCTGAGTCTCAGAGTTCCGCTGACTATGAAATGGTGACTCAGCTGCTGTCCTTTGTGTAGATCCTCTGGACCCAGATCTGGGATCCTGATGCTCATCCAGTTCCCTCTGCTGTCTCCAATCTAAACCACCACTGTGTTTATCTAGTCCATGTGTGCTCCAAACCATTAATCAAGATTTCCCTCTACTCTGGGTAAGAAGACCTGTGCCATCTGTCCACCATCATCTCTCCTACCTATTCACAATATGTTCCAATTTCTGTACAGGATTTCTTCCTTCTTTTAAATTTGATTCAGCTCCCACGTGTGAGTGGGAACATGTGGTGTTTTGGTTCTTGGGCTTTTATTTGTTCACCATGATAATTTTCTCTAATTCTGCCCATTTTGCTGCAAATGACATTATTTCATTTTTTTGTTTGGTTGCTGAGTAGTGTTCCATTCTGTATATGCACCATAATATTTTTATCCATTCTTCTTTTGATGGACACTTTGGTTGATTCCATATCCTTGCTGTTGTGAAATGTGCTGCACTGAACATGGAGATGTAGTGTTTCTATGGTATGATGACTCATCTCCCTTTGGGTATATTTCCAATAGTGTTATAGCTGGATCATATGGTAGATCTATTCTTAGTTTTCTACGGAACCTCCACATTGATTTCCAATGTGGGTGAACAAATTTACAGCTCTACAAGTAATGTAATAAGATTCCCTTTTCTCCACAGCCTCAACAACATTTGTTGTTATTTGTTTTATAGATTTTGGCCATTGCTACTGGAGTAATGTGGAATCTCAGTATTGTTTTGATCTGCATTTCCCTAATGGCTAGAAATACTGAGTATTTTTTCATGTGTCTCATGGCTTTATGCACCTCTTCATTTGAGAACTGTCTTTTCAGTTCCTTTGCCCATTTGTGTATTGGGTTATTTATTTTCTTGGGTATTGCTTTCTTGCGTTATTTCTAAGTTCTGGAAATTAGTCATCTGTCTGATGTATAGGATTTGAAGATTGTTTCCTTTATAGTGGGGATTGCCTTGACTCTGTTGATTGTTTCTGTTGCTGTGTACAGTTTTATAATTTCATGCAATCCCATTTTTATTTACTTGCTATGATTTCTTGAGCAATTGGAGTCCTATTAAAGAAATGCTTTCCTATCCCTATATTTTGGAGCATATTGCTTATCCATTCTTCTATTAATTTTAAGGATTCTGGTTTATGTTGAGGTCTTTTATCCATTTGGAGTTATTTCTCAGGCATACTGAGAGATGCAGGTCAGCTTTCATTTTTCTCCTAGTGGATATCCATATTTCCTATCACCATTTATTGAAAAGACTATCCTTTTCCAATATACTTGCTTTGATTCTTTGTTGAAAATCAGGTAGCAATAGATGCGTTGATGTATGTTTGGATCTTCTTTTCTGTTCCACTGGTGTTCAGGTCTATATTTGTGCCAGCACCAAGCTGTTTTTGCTACTTCAGGCCTGTAGTATAGTTTAAAGTCAGGGATTCTGATTCCACCTGTACTAGTTTTGCAGCTAGAGAGTGTTTTGGCTATGCGTGGTCATCTGTGTTTCCAAATGAATTTTTGGATCATTTTTTTCTATTTGTGTAAAGTCTGTCATTGGGATTTTAATGGATATTGCATTAAATCTATAGGTTGTTTTTGGTAGAATAGTCATTTTTCCTATATTGGTCCTTCTGATCCAGGAGCAGGGAGGGTCCTTCCACTTTTTAGTATCCTCTGTGGTTTATTTCATTAATCTTTTGAAATTTTCCTTGTAGAGGTGTGCAGGGTCTTTGTTTACATTGATTCTAAGATATGTAATTTTCTGATGGGCTGTCGTTAAAGGTATTACATCTGTAATTTCCTTCTCTTCCTGATTACTGTTGGTGTAAAGGAAGGCTACTGATTTTTTAGTGTTAATTTTATACTTGCCACTTTGATAAAGGAGTTTTGTAGTCCTACAAGTTTTCTAGATGAGGTTTTGGGGTCCTTTAGGTAAAGTATTGTGTCATCCATAAATAAGGATAGTTTGAACTCTTCATTGATTATCTGTATCTGTTAATTTCTTTCTCTAGTTTGATTGCCCTTGCAAGAACTTGAATCACAATGTTAAATAGAATAGGAAAAAATGAGTATCCTTGTTTTCTTCCAGATATTAGAGGACATGGCTTCACTTTTTCTCCATTTAATATAATTTTGGCCATAGGTCTGTCATAGATGGCTTTTATGATGTTAAGGTATTTGCCTGTTATGCCTATCTTCTCCAGGGTTTTTGTGATGAAAAGGTGCTGCAGTTTGTCAAATTCCTTTTCAGCATCCATTGAGATGATCATGTGGTTTTTGTTTTTCAGTTTCTTGATATGTTGGATTACATTAATTGATTTCCATATATTGAACCAGCCTTGCATCTGTGGTAAAAATCCCACTTGGTCATGGTAAATAATTGTTTGAATGTGTCAGTATCATGGAATGTCTTATACTTCTCATCTATTTTCAAAGATAACTTTGCTGGTTATTGTATTCTTTTGTTTGAAGTTGTTCTTTTTCAGAACATGAATTATATGTTTCCAGGACTTTCTAGCTTTCAATGTTGATATGGAGAAGTCCACAGTTATTTTAATGTGTTTTCCTTTAAACATTAGGGGGGATTTTCCCTGGCTGCTTTCAAAATTGTTTCTCTGCTGTCCAACATAAGCACTTGTACTATAGTATGTTGTGGGGAGGATCTGTTTTGGTCTACTCTGTGTGTGGTCCTGAATGTGTCACTTGTGTGTGTATTCAAATCCTGGATTACCTCTGAAAAATTTTCCTTGAGGATGTCAAAATAGATTTTCTAACCCTCTAGTGGACCATTCTTCTCCTTCAGGGACATGCTGAATTCTTAAGTTTCATTTTGTCATTCTGTCTGAGGCCTCTTGGAAATCTGACTTAAATTCTTTCATCATTTTTTCCATTTGGCATTGTGTGTACTTAATTTCTTGGATTGAGTCCTCTTGAGTCTTTAGTTTGTAGCTCAGCCTCATCCAGTTGCAATGAAGAGGATTCTTTTGCAGAGTTTAATTCACTTAGCTTGGCATGCATGTCAAGGATTGCCACTTGGTTTTTCTTGATCATTTCTAGCTGCAAGGAGAGTACAGACTCTAGAGGAGATACCTTCTTTTCAAGTATTTTTAGGGTCCTTGGGGTGTTAGTTTTGATTTCTCTAAGCATACTAATAACAGAAACTCTGAAATATGATTCAGATATCTTTAGAATTTGGGATTCCTTGGTGGTGTCTGTTAAGAGGCCTTGGTCTGTGGGGTCTTCACATCCAGCATGTCCCTTTGTGTTTCTTGTATACTTTGCTGTGGTTTGCCCATTACTTGGTCTGGGAATTAGGATTTTCCTCCTCCAAGTGTGAAGAGCTTCTCCCTCTGGCGTTCCTTTGAGTTTGGGTGATGATAAATTTCTGACGTTTTATTCTCATTTCCCTGCCTCATATTTTGCAACTTCAGAACCATAGATAAGGATCTGCTGAAGTCTCTGTATTTAGTACTGCTCCCCTCAGATTCCCTCTGACCCCTGTGTTCCCAGTCATTGATTGGTCTTTTGCCTATACCATGAGCCCTTGGTTGTCTAGACTGTGGGGCTCTTACTCTAGTTCACCATCCTTACTTAACACAAGATGAGCTTAGTTTTCAACCAGTTCTCCTAGGTTCAGGGAACTATCATATTTTAAGACTCTTCTCTGAACCCTGGGTTCTCCACTCCTCAGTTTCCCACTCTCCAATTCACTATTCCAATAGGGCTGGGGGCTAATGAAGCAACAGACTCTATGTCTCTACTGGGGGATGAGAAGGGAGAGGATATTGGGAAAGGAGAGAGAAAAACAGGAGAGAGAAAACAAAGGCTAATAGAAATTGGAATATAAAATAATTAACTAAAATATATATAACTATAGAGAATATTAACCTAAAAAGTATTAATAAAAGAGAGTAACTAAGAGGAAAGAAGAAAGAGAGAATATTAGGTGACCATATACACCATATGGGAGAAGGACCTGGCAATCCACTCCCAAAGCCATCCCGAAACAGTCAGCCATTGAAAACCCTATGAGGGTCGCTATGAGTCGGATACTGACTCGACGGCACCTAACAGCAACACAGCATATACACCATAGCACAATGAAAAGGACCAGAAGGCAAATACCATCATAGCAGAAAAAAATGTCATAGCAGAATAAAATATAGCAGAAAGCCATATCACTGCAGAAAACAAAACATCTTTATGACCCTTTCAGGCAAATATGTCTTAACAGAACTAACAAGCCATGGAGGGAAAGAAAGAAAAGGAAGAAACATCAAGATATATAGGGAAGACATGATGCAACCTATCTACTCATAGATGTAAGGAGAACAGAAAAAAGTAGCATTATCCATAATATCAGCACACACACACACACACACACACACACACACACACACACACACACACACCAAACCTGTACACCCTAACAAGAGGTATCAGAACAATGAAGATGGCAGTAGAGTATATTAGAGAGCTAAGGCTAAAGTGGCTTTCCTACTATCCACACCTGTCATCAGCATACTGAGAGGACCCTGCCTCACTTCCCTTAGGCAGCTGTCTTTGCCCAGTGTTTTGTAGACTCTCCTTCCTTTCTGCTGCTGTTGGAAGAAGCCTACAGGGTCATCCGACTTCAACCCTAGTGGCACCTCCATCTATAGATCTCTCTTCATTTTACTCTTGTGAAAATGTTCCTGAGCAATTAGGATTGCTTTAATTTAGGATCTCTCAGTTCCACTGCAGTGAAATGGATTTTCCCTACCTGCTCTCTTGTTGAAAGCAGGTAGCTTTAGGCAGAATGGTTTCTGCACTGCTTCCCTAAGGCAGGAGAAGATGGCAAAAAGTTGCAGGGTCTCTCACGCTGAACTGGGTTACGGTGCTCTCAGAGATTCCCACCATGGGGTGCTTTGCCCATGTTGCATTAGTGGAGAGGGAGTGTGACCTGTGCTGACCTTCTGAGAATTTTACCTCCCCCAGGGAGCTTGGGCACTGAGATCCCAGTTCAGAGAGCACAGCCCCAGTCCCTATGGCTGGAGCAGATGGCTGCAAGAGTCAGATCTCAGGGTCGGGCCTTCTGCCCATTTGTGTGTTCTGAATCCCATCATGCTCTGCCTGATCCTGCACTTCAGTCGGCAGGATAATATTGGTCTAGCCCTGGTGAATCTGAGGCCTGCCTACCCATGTGGCAGTCACACATTGAGTCAGATGCATCTTGATAGCACCTAACAACAATGGCAAGGTATCTCCAGGCCTATAGCCATACCATTCTGTCAGCCAATCTCATCTGATCTTGGAAGCCAAGCAGGGTTGGACCTGGTTAATGCTTGCATGGGAGTCTGCCTGGGAACACTGGGTGCTGTAGACTTGGGAAAATAACTCAGCACCCCACTCCTGAAAACCCTATGAATAGCAGAGGAGCACTGATAATAGTGCTTGGCATGACACATATCAACAACCTAACAAGGATTTCCAAAGTGGATGAACTAGTTTACAATCACAGTGGCAGTTTAAAAGGGTTCCTTTTTTCTTTGTGTCCCTGTCAACATTTGTTATTTTGTTCTTGTTGTTAATCTTGGCCATTCTTACTGGAGTGATATAAGATCTCAGTATAATTTTTATTTCATTTCCCTAAAGGCTAGTGGTATTGATCATTTTTTCTTGGATTTATTAGCCATTTGTATTTCCCTTTTTGAGAAATATCTGTTCAGTTCCATTGCTCATGTATTTATTGGATCATTTGTTCCTTTGACATTTAACTTCTTGAGTTCTTTGTATATTCTAGAAATTAATCTTTTATTAAATATGTAGGATGCAAAAATTTTCTCCCATTCTGTGAATACTCCTTTTACTCTATTAATTATTTCCTTTGCTGACAGAAGTTTCTAAGTTTTATGTAATAGGATTTGCTGAAGTTTCCTGGGCAGTTGGAATCTTGTTAAGGAAGTACTTGCCTATGTCTAGGTATTACAGTGTGTTTTCTCTCTTTTCTCTTATTATTTATAAGGTTTCCAATTTTATGTTGAAGTCTCTAATCCATGTTGAACTGATTCTCCTGCAGATTAATAGACATGGGTCTACTTTCATTCTTCATGCAAAAACCCATTTTCCCAGCACCACTTGTTGAAAATGCTATCTTTTCTCCAATGTACGCCTTTGGTACGTTTGTCAAAGATCAGGTGGTTAAAGTTCAATGTGTGTCTATATTTGGGACATTTATTATTCTCCAGTGATCTTCATCCCCATTTTTATGACAATACCAAGCTGTTTTTGCTACTGTGGCACTATATAATAACTTAGTCAGGTATTGTGATGCCTCTTGCATTATTTTTGCTGCTTATGACTATTTTGGTCATGCACAGTCTTTTGGGATTCCAGATGAATTTTTAGGATTTTTTTCTATTTCTGTAAAATATGGCATTCAGATATTGATGTGCATTGCATTGAAACTCTTTTCTGGTATATAAAGGAGATCTTTCCATCTTCTAGTATCTTCTATGATATCTTTTTAATGTATTGAAGTTTGACTTGTAGAGGTCTTTATGGTCTTTGTTTAGATTGCATCCTACATATTTAATTAATTTTTTGGTGGGCTATTATGAGTGGGATTGTTGTTTTGATTTCTTTCTCCTCCTGTTTGTTTTTGGTGTAAAGGGATATTACTGATTTTTTAGTGTTAAGTTTTGCCCCCTACGACTTTTCTTAAGGAGCTAACTCTAGTTCTAAGAGTCTTCTAGTGGGATCTTTAGGGTCCTTTGTCATAGGATCATGGCATCTGCAAATAGGTATAATTGGAACTCTTCTTTGCCTATTTGTATTCCTTTTATTTCTCTTGCCTGACTGCTCTGGATAGGATTGCAATCATGTGTTGAATAAGAGAGTTTATGTTTGTTTCTTTTACAGGATCTCAATTTCTTTGCTAAGTTAGATACTTTTTTTACCCAGTATTTCAATTGCCCTCATCTATTTATCTGTTGTATCTTCTATTTCTTTTAACATACTTATAAGCAGACTTCTAAATTCTTTCTCTAGCATTTCTAGCATCTAGGTGTCATTAATTTCTTTTGTTGAAGGATTGTGGTCATTAGAAGTATCTTTTTCATCTTACTTTTTCATATTTCATGTGGTTCTGGGTTTGATATGGACATTCATCAGTCTGGTTATTACCGCCTATATAATTGGGGTTGTTGTTGTTGTTAGGTGTTTTCACGTTGGATCTAAATCATAATCATCTTATGTACAACAGAAAAAAGACGCCCTGACACTGTGCCATCCCTGAGAGTATGTCAGTGTTTCTCTACTATTTATAGGGTTTTCAAAAGCATATTATTTCAGGATTGTATTAGGAGGGGGATGCCAGCATCTTCTCCCATTTTCATGGCCTTGGGGATAAAACCCATGGCCTCAGAGAGTGTAGAGCAGCACTCTACCAACTGAGCTAAACTCCAGCCCCATAATTGTGGTTATTCTTTGTTTAATTCCTTATTTGGGGAAATTGTTCCCCAGAATCACTCAGAATATGAAAAGCATTCTACTGGTAAAGTAATAGCTTCATATGATTTCACTTTTATATTTATGGTTAATCTCCTTTGAGGCCAGATGCTCTTTGAGAAGCAACCTTGGGAGGGGGTTATTAGGGATAGTGACAAGTTTTGAGGGTAAATATTGAGAATAGCATAGGCATAAATAGCAGAATGATGATTTGATAAACAGATGCATGGGGAGAAGGGTTAATAACAGGATAAGAGAGAGGTAAGGAAGAACAAGCAGAAGGAGTGCTGGTATATGAGAGAGACAAGCATGGGTAAATTGTAAATCTACTTGTTCATTATATGTTATATCATCTATATTTACACAAACATTATAGGTGGTATTGTAGATGCTAGGACTGGATGCCCCTATTTTTAGTTTTGATAAGTAAGTTTGAGAAGTATTGATAGAATTATTATTGCTTAAGTGGGATAACTTAGAAAAATGACTAAAAATTATGACTAATGAAAACAATGAAAAAATAACAAAGTTTAAAACAGTAGAGGAAGAAAAGTACTGTAGAGAAAAGCAATGTAGAGAACAAAAGAGAGATCAAAGCAGCACAAAAATAAAACAATAAAAAACAAGAAGTCCAAAACAAAAAGCACACAAACATAAAAGAAAGACAAAGAAGAAAAATAAAACCCATCCCAAAACACAATCAGCTCTGATTGGTTGTAGATAGGTGTCCATCACCCATTTCCTTGTAATTCCTGTCTGTCCTCAGGATGTTGCCAAATTGTAGGCACAGTCTTACCTCCCCTATCCAGTTCCAGATCAGTTTTCAGAGTGGATGTGTACCCTCCAACCCCCTCCACACACCTGTGGGACCATTCCACTCAGCTCAGGCCCAGCAGAGGTCAAAGCCTTGCCCAGACACCACGTGGGTATCAGGGACCCACTGTACGGGATTGGTGTTATGGCTGGTGGTGCCAATGAAGGACCTCGGGAGACCTTCAACAGGGAAAATAGGAAAGGAAGGTTTACTGGGTTACTCCCCAGGTGGGATGCAACAAGCAAGCAACCCCTAAGCAAGTGCTATAAGTGCTGGCTCTAAGCCTGCAGCATACAATGCTGCAGGCTGAGTGCTGGAGCAGCTCAGCCTTAAAGACACAGCAACAGCAGCTGGTGTTCCATTGGGCTGGAGGTCAGTTGGCCTTGACTCTCGCAGTTTGCCTTCTCTGCCTCCCTCCTTCCCAGGGATGGGAGGAATTGGGAGGCTCTTCGTGGCTTGATTGTAGCCTTTGGTGCTTTGGGGCCCCTGGTCTTTACCACATCAGCTTGCTTGAAGAGTCCGCTGGAGTAGGGAGTGCTGATCGAGGTGATGGGGTTCAGTTGGCAGTTGAGGGATGATCAGAAGTGGTAGGGGGAAGGGAGAAGTAGTAGGGGTGAAGAGGG
>VMDO01034020.1:0-17380 GCA_007922755.1 Pedetes capensis | reverse complement strand
TTTTAAACAGTAAAACTGCTGAAAGTTTGAGAAATGCACAAGGGAGAAAGAAATTCTACTTGAACTGAAATAATCAAGAAGTATAATTTTTTAAAAAAAATAAGAATCTGTGGTTTCATTAAAGGGGTTTATGCTCACTATTGATGATGATTCTGTTATTTTTTTAAAAGCATACTTTCCATTTAACATTCCACTGATTTTACACATCTTTGATTTCACTTTTGTGCTGGATTCTCAAATAACCTTTACATAGAAAACATTTATACTATCTCCATTATTGCCACAAAATATAAATATATTAGGAAAATGATGCCAGTTATGACTTTGGAGTTCTTTGCAAGATCTTGGGTTGAACTGGCAAAATGGTTTTTGGTTTTGTTTTGGTTTGGGTTGGGTTTTTTTTTTTTTTTTGATATCTTAATGTGAATGGGAGCTCATGGAACTATGTAATGGATTTTCATGCCACTACTATGTTTTTTGGGGGGTTGGAGTTTAGCTCAGCTGCTAGAGTGCTGCTCTGCACTCTCTGAGGCCCTGAGTTTGATCCCCAGCACTGCAAAAATGGGAGAAGGATATGGCAGGCCACTCCTGAAATAATCAGCCATTGAAAACCCCATGAGGGTTGCAACAAATCAGTCTTCACTCAAGGACACCTGACAACAACTATTATTTTAATGTCCAGTAAATCTTAAAGATCTAAACTAAAATCACAATGGAGGCAATGAATAGTGAGTGTTTTCTCAAGGTAGTGTACTTAAAACTATACTAGAAGCTGAGCACTGAGGCTCATGCCTGTTATCCCAGAAATATGGGAGACTAAGGCAGTGGGATCACAAGGTTGAGGCCAGAGGCAGCCTGTGTAACATAGAGAGACCCTATCTCAAAATAAGAAGTAAAAAGTAGTCTGGGGTTGAAACTCAGTGGTAAAGTACTTGCAAAGTATGTGCAAGGACCAGGGTTCCACCCATGAAGACCAAACCAAATAAAACCAACCAACCAAATAAACTATATTAAAAGTTGTTCTAGCATTAAAATGTGAGCTGAGTGTAGGGTTGCTTGCTTATAATCCCAGAATTTGGGAGGCTGAGGCAGGAGGATCTTGAGTTCAAGGCCAGATTGGACTACGCAGCAAGTTTAAGTCCAGCTTATATTACATAGTGAGATTCTGTATCCAAAAAACAAAACAACAACAACAACAACAAAAAATACGCTGAGAGAGACACACATATATGTACATTGAATATATATCTTAGCTTGAAAGAAGTTTATCAGATTGGGAAAATGACAATTATAAAAGAATATACTAAAGAGGATGTTATTGTTAGGTGCCGTCAAGTCGTGCCTAACTCATGTTGTTGTTGTTAGGTGCGTCGAGTCGGTATCTGACTCATAGCGACCCTCTGTACAACAGGGGAAACACTATTGTCAGTGCTTCTCTGCTGTTCATCGGGTTTTCAATGGCAGACTGATTTTTGGGAGGGGGTTGCCAGGTCCTTCTCCCAAGCATACAGCTTCTGGTGTTCCCAGGTGGTCTCCCATCCAGGTACTAACCAGGCATGACCCTGCTTAGCTTCCGAGATCTGACGGGATCGGATGCCACAGGACTACGGCTGCAGGCACTAAGGAGGATAGGAAGGCATATAATGCATATTTTTACTTTACTTTTGAGAAAAGAGAAATTTGTGTTTGAACTGGACTCTTTGGGAAAGCTTCCTAGAATAAATGGAGAAAGTTTACTGAACATTTTCTGTGGTTTTTATGAGAAGCAAGGTAAGAAGTTGTGGTGGTTGGGATGGGGTAAAATAAATATTTAATGACATAGGAAAAAGTTAATTAAGATCTTGAGAATCTCTTCTGTTTGTTTTCTTTACTTACCCAAGTTAGAGAAAGGCTCTGCCTAGCTTTGGTTTCATTTTGTCTAATATAAAGACAATCCTTTTCTATTTTGAAGACTATTTTTGGAAGTAGTTATACAATTATAATGGGAAGAATCTATGATACAGATGATATTGAGAAATTTCTCATGGTGTGGACAATGAAAATACGTAACAGGAAAGGATGTTAACAAATATATATTACTTCCAACTTTTATTTCAGATTTTTGCAACTATTGATATAATTAAAGCAATTAAAATTAGTATTTCAAAATAATGTTTCTGTAAATTCTTTGGATGTTATGGGAGAGCTCTTTAAGAGACAAATTGGGATGAATGTTCTCAGTGCATTTTTTTCCATAGGTCAACATGAGATGGTGCATTACCTAACTTTTTCTCTCTGTGACAAATACATGAGAGAAATAATTTAAAGGAGGAATGATTTATTTGGGCTTACAGTATCCTAAGTGTTAGTCTGTTGTGGCAGGGATGGCAAAGTAGAGCAGAGATGCTCACATCCTGACATCATGGTAGGCAGGTAGGAGAGAGAGAGAGAGAGAGAGGAAGATGAATGAGAATATGCCTACATTAACTGTACATTAACTGGCTTTCTCCTTTTTCCCATCTGGGCTCCTCACATTCAGTATAAGTCTTCCTTGACCACACCCAGAGGTGTGCTTTACTAATATTAGGCACTTCTCAATTCAATATTCAACCAAGTTGACAAGCTAGATTAACCATAACAGATATTTTGGGGTCAGACTACATAAAATAATCCTGTGTATTTGTTTAGAGTTCCCTATGCTTGTCTTGCCTTAACGAGTTTCTCAATGCTTTGCACATTGAGGCCAGTTCAAACTTTCTACAGCTCATTTTGGATCATTTGGATTCCCTTTTGTCTGTAGAAAAAAAGTCCTTTGCTCTAACATTTAAGCTCCTTCACAGTTTTCCTCCAATGTACTATTTATTCTTTGGTTTTCATTCTCCGCCACACACCATATCTTGGCCATAATGTTCTTGACTCTTACAAACTTCTCATGGTGAAGGACATTTGGAAAATTCTCATTTCCTGTAGGCTGGCTTTGGAAGGATGTGCTATTTACATACAATGTGTTCCCTGGAGTCCTATCTCCAGCTTCTGCTGCTTTGGCCATGTGCTGACACCAATAAGGAATGTGAGGTTCCTTTTCTATAGTAGAATGTGGTGTGAGGGCAGATAATATGTAAAGTAGGGATGTGAATGAGAATAAAATGTAAATAAGGGAATCTGGGCTTATGCCTAATCAAAGATAGAGAACACAGGAAACTCCTAAATACATGCAATTGAATGTAGGAGACACTGGCACCTATTAATGACTACTACCCCTTGACTGCAGGGAAAAGGTGAGCCAGTGTGGTTCCAGCAAAATAGAATAGCACAACGGCCAAAAGCGAAAAAACAGCTGCATTTTGTTCCAAAACTGAGCTCACACATTGCTGACTTTCCCTGTTGAGTTCCTAGGATGTATTCCCCTACAGAATCCTGGAGCTATTTAGAAGACCTTGTCCCACAATATGAGGACCTCTTATTGAAATGTAATGAACTCTTTCATCAATTTGGGGGAAAATAAAAGATAATTTGGGGGTTATTGTTATTAGATGCTCTTGAGTTGGGTCTGACTTATAGCGACCATATATACAACAGATGAAGCATTCCCTGACACTACGCCTTGCCCAGCACTATGTCAGTGCTTCATGGCCATTCATACTGTTTTTGATGGCTGATTATTTTGGGAGTAGGCTGACAGATCTTTCTCTCAATTTAGGGGTAGTGACATTAAATTGAATATGTCGGTGAACTCCAAGTCTCTCCATTTTTTAAAACTACTTCTCAGAAAAGTGTTATTATTTTAATAGGCAAGTAGAGGTGAGAGAAGAAATTTCAAAACTCCTCAGAGAGATCAGACAATATGTCCTTACCTTCTTATCTTTCTTTCTTATTCAATCAGTCCTTTGATCTGATTTTTTTCCTTTCATCACTGACTTCTCAAGGCAGTTTCTCTTTTAAGGCTCTATCCACTTTTTCTTAAAGCATGGTGCTTGGGCTTTAAGGTACTCTCTCTCACCTGGGGTGCTGGTTAGAAATGCAGACTATTTAAATCTAATCTCTGGGGATGCTCCAAAATCTAAAGCTCCCCAGGCATCTTTTATGGAGGAAGACATTTGAGAAACACTATTCAGGTGCCAGAGGGTCTTCCTTATTCCCCTAGAGAACCAATGTACTTTCATTGTCTTTGGAATTTCTACAAAATGTTTGCTTTTGCATACTTGTTTTGTAATATTCTCTTTTAAATTATAATTTTTCCTAACATGATGATGGGTGCATTTGCTTTATTCCCTCTATAATAGGTACAAGCTCCCTGCAGGGTAGGCCTCTGTATCCCCAAGCATCAGGCACAGAACTTTGCTTCTAGCAGGTGCTCTATTCTTATCTCTAAGAATGC
Organism: Pedetes capensis; assembly: GCA_007922755.1. Classification (NCBI taxonomy): domain Eukaryota; kingdom Metazoa; phylum Chordata; class Mammalia; order Rodentia; family Pedetidae; genus Pedetes; species Pedetes capensis. The sequence continues at coordinate 13,023 of VMDO01034020.1, read as the reverse complement.
ATGAAATGTTACCTCCAGGCCTTTCCCCTCCTCTTCTGTCAAGGCACTATGAACATAAGCTACAGTGTAACTGGAACTGCTTATACCATATTAAAATAAATGAACTGCTTAGAAAACCTCTTGCTTGAACTAAGCTTAGTTCACAGAATTCGGTCCCAGATAAATAGTTGACTCAGACTTTTTTGTTCTCTGTAAATCTCCTTATCAGCAGAAGGTTTATTTTTGAAACTCATGGCTCAATATAGTGTAGTCACTTGAATCAAGAACTAAAGAACAATTCATGATTTAGGTCATAAAAATTACCTCTATGTCTGTCATTGCTGAATCATTTATGATGTCCTCAGTACAGTCTGAATTTTCAAAAGGTTAACTTTGGATGCACGTTTTCAGACTGTGTGTACATTTGCTTAGAATATGGCAAGCTACGAAAAGGGCATTTAAAAAAATACCACTGTTTAATTCCTACAAAATCCAAGTGAAAGAAGAAAGACAACGCAAATTAAAGATCTGAAACATGACTTGAACTTTAATTGTTTAGCTACAATGAACATGAGACAGTTCCTTGCTGTTTGGTTTTGCAGAAATTGAGATATAACCTGAAAATTGCAAATGTGTTTCTAGGGATTTAAATGACTTAAATGACCTGAATGATTTGCTGTACTTTCCAATATTAAATTGTCATGGCCCTTTTCAAAACTTTTTACAAACCGAGTAAAATCCAGTAAAATGTATAGACAAACACACAAAATATAATTGAACTGCTGAAATGAAAAAAAAATTACAAATAAAATGTAGAATTCTCTAAACTTGCTCTAAGTGTTGTAGGAGCTTTAATTAGTATTCAATACTGCACTTAAGGAATTAAATAAATATTAGTGAAATTATATTAATGTTACTTTGGAGTTGATATGTAAATAGCATGTATCATAGAATATTGCAAATACTTTTTACAGAGGTGGAATAGACATGTTTGAGTATTTTATAAAGTCATGCCTTTCCCAAATATTAAGAGAGCAAAACATTTTAAGGAGAAAACACTATAGGCAAGAAACTATACAAAAGGCTAAGGCTCAAATAAAAGGTGAATACAATATTTTGAATTCAAATAGAATAACTTACAAGAATATCATCAAAAGGTAATATAAATGCAGAAAAAAGACTATCAAATGTTAACAACCACACATTTTAGAAATATAATATCTCTTCACAATCTGGTAAAATTTCAAGGAATCTTGACACTCTGAGTCAGCTTAATAGCTTTGCCCCAAATCCCAATGCTCTCTATACAAACTTTTCTGGGTTATTTGCATCTCCCAGGGCAAAATCTGGTTTGAATTCCTACAGAACATTTCTAAGTGTATCTTGTTGCTTCCTGTCTTCTCACTGTCTGTCCTCCAACTCTAAGATGCCATCCTACACATCCCTACTAAAATGACTCTACTCAAACATGGTTTTCACCAAGTCACTCCTCTGCTTGAACATTTACAGTGATTTTCCATGACTTGTTACATAAAATCCTAACTTGCCTCCCACCTACTTGACTGTCTCTTCATCCAACCAGACATCACTCTTAGAAATATGTGAACCATGTTTCTTACATAATCTGCTTTAAAGAAAAAATGTGGAAGATTTCTGAAAAAGATTGCAATAAACTTTCCATGGAATTCTGGATGTTATGAAGAGTACTCTCTGGGAGTAATACTATGATATGGTATGTGTAAATGAGTTGTTTTGCCTGGTATATTTTGCACCTTTATAGAAACAGTGATTAATTTCTAAAGGGCTGATGGCAATATACAAATTTCCTATTTATAATGATGCAAACGATTCCTGTTCATGGCGGTTGGCAGAACTAGCCTTATGAAGATGGAGACAATCAATGTTTTTCACATTTTATTAGTCCACTCATTAACTAGTGAATTAGACTGTTGTTGTTATTAGGTGCCATTGAGTTGGATCCAACTATAGTGACCTCATGTACAAGAGAACAAAACACTCCACAACACTGTGCCATGCCCAGCACTGTCAGTGCTTCTCTGCTATTCACAGGGTTTTTCAATGGCTGATTATTTCAGGATTGTTTCAGGAGTGGGTTGCCAGGTCCTTCTTCCATTTTTGTGATGCTGGGAATTGAACTCAAGCATGCAAAGACTGCAGAGCAAGCACTCAACTAAATGAACTAAACCTCAGCCTCAGTGACTTAAATAGAATTTTTGAATTGGGTTCATTTTTATTTTTTATGAGAGTTGTGCTTTGTTCCCTTGTTGTTGTTGTTGTTGTTAGGTGCCGTCAAGTCGGTATCCGACTCATAGTGACCCTCATAGGGTTTTCAATGGCTGAGTGCTTCGGGATTGCCTTGGGAGTGGATTGCCAGGTCCTTCTCCCATTTTTGCGGTGCTGGTAATTGAACTGGGGACCTCAGAGACTGCAGTGCAGCGCTCTACCCACTGAGCCAAATCCCAGCCCTTTGTTCCCTTAGCAGTATTTATTATAAAAAAGTCCTTGTTAACTTCTTTGCCTTGGAAAGCCCCACATGTCAATGTGCCTCTTCTCTTCCAGAACATACCTACTACACTCTTTTTTGAAATCCAACTTAGAGCCACCTCTTTCCAGAAACCTTACTGAGGTGGGTATTATTGGAAATAATGAAGGAATTATTAAGATATAAGCCAGTCAGAGGAGCTCAAAGAAAAAAATATGTATGTATCCTACATGTCTCTTAGCTTGTTTGCTGTGGCAGCTTGCATGTTGTTGTGATGCTGAAAGCTATGACACCAGTATCTCAGATACCAGCAGGACCACTCATGGTAGAAACGGTTCAGCTGAGCTTCCAGACTGAGACAGACTAAGGAGAAGGACCCAGAAACCCACTCCTGAAACAATTAGCTATTGAAACCCCTATCAACATTAGAGAGATACTGTCAATTATAGTACTGGAAAATGAGCCCCCAGGTTGGAAGGCATTCAAAGGACAGCTGGGGAAGAGTTGACTCATGAAAGTAGAGTTGATCTTAATGATGAGCATGTAGCAAAGCCCTTGGGACCTCCAATTGCTTATGTGGTACCACCCATAATTAGATGGAACAGTGGCAGTAACTTTGGGATCAAATATAAAAAACGTTGTGTGCATGGCACAGCATAGGGGAATGTTTCGTTCTGTTGTACATAGGGTTGCTATGTGTCAGACCTGACTTGACAGCATCTAACAACAAACAACAACATATATGCACTGGTAATGCTGATATAAATTTGCTTAATAGATGGAACTGGCAAAGTTGGTCAGAATTCATAGACTAATAAATCTCCACCAGACACAATTTGTATTTCTCTCAACAAGAATCAATAATTTGCATTGTTATCACATATTCTAACATTTCCTGGACACTGTTCTAGGCACTGAAGATTCAGCATTAAACAAAATAAAACATTGCTGGAGTTTACATTTGTGTGTGTGTGTGTGTGTGTGTGTGTGTGTGTGTTTATACTATGACCTTTAAATACATGTGCAATCTATGAAGAAATACATAGCAAGTTATATTAATTTCTATAGAGTTATCAGGAAAGACCTCTCTGCTAAGGGAATATTTATGCAGGAAACCAAAGGAAGAAATTAAGTAAATAGTGAATCCATGAGAGATAAAGAGAGAGAGAATTCTACATATAAAGAACACAGAGTACAAAAGTCCCAAGGTATGAGTGTCAGAACTAAAAGAGACCTGATGTAGGTGAGATAGAATGAGTACCAAGCAGAGTAGTTCTGAGAAACGGCCTTATGGTGGGCATAGGAGCAGACAGGTGTGAGGAGATCAGGATGAATTTTTGGTCCTCTTTGAAGATTTGACTTCTTTTTACTTCAAGAGACACGGAAACTTATTGGAGAGTTTGAGCAGAAGCATAACATGAAATGACATGGGAAACATTCTGGCTGATATGAGCTTAATAGTCTAAAAAATTCAAAGGTAAAAACAGGGAGACCAAGTAGGATGTTTATGTTGAATTATGTTTCTCAAAAGGGTACATTGAAGCCCAACTTCCTAAGACCAATAAAATGATTTAATTTGGAAATAGAATCTTTACAGACATGATCAAATTAAGATGGGGTCATACTGAATTAGGATGTTCTCTGATTCACTGATTGGTATTTTTTTTGTATTGTTTTGTTTTCTTTTCTTTTCTTGGAGTCAGGGTTTTGCTGTATAGCCCAGGCTGCCCTAGAACTCTCTACGTAGAACAGGTTGGCCTTGAACTCTTGTTGACCTTTCTGCCTCAGCTTCCCAAGTTCTGGGATTATAGACGTGCACCATCACATCTGGCTCAATGATTGATATTCTTAAAAGATGAGTGAAATTTGGATCCAGACATTCTGAGATTGCCCTTGTAAGACAGAGAGAGAATAACATTATGTCATGGTGCCACAATTAGGGAATGTCAAAGAATTGCTGGTGACCACCAGAAGCACAGACAAAGCAAGCCTCACCCAGATCCTTTCCTGAGACCTCAGACAAAGCATGGATCTGTGGGCACCTTGATTTCAAACTTTGAACTTACAGAATATAAGAAAATTAATTTCTTTTTTTGTGTGCCTGTTTCATTCTGACACGTATTTCACTGTGACATTTCCATATATGCATTTCATTGTACATTGTTCACATAACTTCCCCCATACCCTTTCACACTCTTCCTCCCTATCTCCCACACCCCACCAATGGCCTCCTTTCTATTTGTATTACTTTTTGTGGGTATATTTATCTATACATGTGCATCCCAATTTTAAGTCCAAACTTTTTTCTACAGTGATCTATCTTTTTACATTCTCAGCAGTATTACATGAGTAATCTAGTCCATTTGCATTATTGCCATTCTTTGGTATTATTAGCATTATTGGTATTAATTCCCAAAGTATTAAAGTTGGGCTGTTTACTTTGAGGTTGACCTCTCTTTCATTCCTCATTCCTCATTGGCCCTCCCTCCCCTCCTGTCTTCTCCCATCATCACTTCCTTTTGCTAGATCTCTCCCCCCTTCTTTCCACTCTTTAAATTGTTCCTTTTCCTCTAAGCTTACATGAGCTTTTCATTATGTTCCAATTTACATGTAGGATATTTTCCTTCTTTTAAGTTTGATTCAGCTCCCACCTATAAGTGAGAATATTTAGTATTTCTCTTTTTGGGCTTGTGTTCATTCACTTAATTTCCCCCAATTCCATCAATTTTGCTACAAATGACATTATCTCATTTTTTGATTGCTGAGTAATATTCCATTGTGTATATGCACCATAATTTTTTATCCATTCTTCTGTTGACAGGCACTTTGGTTGATTCTATATCTTTGCTATTGTGAAAAGTGCTGCACTGAACATGGAGAAGCAGATGTCTCTGTGGTATGATGACTCATCTCCCTTTGGGTATATTCTCAATAGTGGTATAGCTGGGTCATATGGAAGATCTATTTTTAGTTTCCTGAGGCACCTCCATATTGATTTCCAAAGTGGTTGAACCAATTTACAACTCCACCAGCAGTGTAAGAGGATTCCCTTTTATCCACAGCCTCACCAGCATTTGTTGTTATTTGTTTTCTAGATCTTGGCCATTCTTGGTGGAGTAAAGTGGAAACTCAGAGATGTTTTGATTTGCATTCCCCTAATGGCTAGGGATATTGAACACTTTTTTCATGTCTTTCATGACCTTATGAGCTTCTTTGTTTGAGAACTGTCTGTTCAGTTCCTTTGCCCACTTATGTATTAGGTTATTTGTTTTCTTGGGTATTGGTTTTTTGCATTCTTTATAAATTCTGGAAATTAGTCCTCTGTCCAATGTGTAGGATGTGAAGATTTATTCCTATTCCGTGTGGACTTCCTTGACTCTGTTGATTGTTTCCTTTTCTGTACAGAAGCTTTTTAATTTCATGTAATCTCGGTTATCTATTCTTGCTGTGATTTCTTGAGCAACTGGAGTCCTATTAAGGACATACTTTCCTATGCCTATATGTTGGAGCATATTGCCTATCTTTTCCTCTATTAATTTTAAAGTCTCTGGTTTTATGTCGAGGTCTTTTATCCATTTCAAGTTAACCCTCATGCATATTGAGATATGTGGGTGAGTTTTCATTTTTCTGCAAGGAGATATCCAAGTTTTCCAGCACCATTTATTGAAAAGGCTATCCTTTCTCCAATTTACCTGCTTTGATCCTTTGTCAAAATCAGGTGGCTATGGTTGCATTGACTAGGAAAGGATACATCTAAGATAGAGAATTATAGATTCATTTCCCTTATGAACACAGATGCAAAAATTCTTAATAAAATCTTGACAAAATGAATTCAGCAATATATTTAAAAAGATTGTTTACCATGACCAAGTGGGATTTATTCCACAGATGCAAGGCTGGTTTAACATACAAAAATCAAGGTAAGTCAGCATATTAAGAGGCTTGCAAACAAAAACCACATAATCATCTCAATTGGTGCTGAAAAGGCCTTTGACAAAGTGCAACACCTTTTCATGATAAAAACCCTGGAGAAGATAGGCATAACAGGAAAATACCTTAACATCTTAAAGGCCATCTATGACAGACCTACAGCCAACATTGTATTAAATGGAGAAAAATTGAAGCCATTTCCTCTCAGATCAGGAACAAGACAAGGATGTCCACTCTCTCCTATGTTACTTAACATTGTGATTGAAACCCTTGCCAGGGCAATCAGACTAGAGAAAGAAATCAAAGGGATGCAGATAGGCAAAGAGGTCAAATTATCCTTATTTGTGGATGACATGATGCTTTACGTAAAGGACCCCAAAACTTCATCTAGAAAACTTTTAGACCTAATTAACTCCTTTAGCAAAGTGGCAGGATACAAACTTAACACTCACAAATCAATAGCCTTCATATACAACAACTGTAAGCAGGAAGAGAAGGAAATTATAGCTACCATCCCTTTCACAATAGCCCACCAAAAAATTAAATAACTTAGAATCAATCTAACCAAAGACTCTGCAGATCTCTACAAGGAAAATTTCAAAATATTAAGGAAAGAAATCACAGAGGACACTTAAAAGTGGAAAGACCTCACCTGCTCATGGATTGGAAAAATCAATATTGTAAAAATGGCTATCCTATGAAAAGAAATATATAGATTTAATGCAATTCTCATTAAAATTCTAATAACAGACTTTACAGAAATAGAAAAAAAAATGATCCAAAAATTTATATGGGAACACAAAACACCATGTATAGCCAAAAGTTTCTTAAGCTACAAAACTAGTTCAGGTGGGATCACAATCCCTGACTTTATACTACAGGGATGTAGTAGCAAAAAGAGCTTGGTACTGGCACAAAAATAGGCCTGAAGATCAGTGGAACAGAATAGAGGACCAAGGAAATTAACTTCTGTGGCTTTAAGCCAGGGGATTTGTGTCACCTTTTAATGGAAGAACTAGGAATCTACTATAGATGGGGCTATTGGAATAATTAATGTTATAGATGATGGTGGCTTTACCAGATTAATACTGATGGAGGTCATGAGAAGCATTGGATTTAAAGTACTTTAAAAGGATAGACTCAGCAGGGACTTGCTGATGTATGTGTGGTGCCATTTAGAACAGTTAAGAGAAATTAAAAAACAAATGCCACCTTTTATTCTTCAGAATTGAACTCAGGAAAACTTGACATCTACATTTCTGAACTATGATGACAGCTATCTAGGTTTTTATATTGAAGATTTGTAATGGAGATCAGGCTTAGAAGAGTCAGATACCATGGTAGCTGTCTATTATTGCCCTCAATCTATGTACTAGGCTTTTATCATACAAACACCATTTAATCCTCCCAAGGCTTCACCAATATAGGCATTATTACTTTCATTTTACAAATTTAAACACTTCACCCAAAGACATTTTCTATTCATTCAAGAAAGTGTTAGAAGAAAGATTGAAACCCAGATATTCTGATATCTGCAGTGACACTATTGAGAAGAGAACAGTGCTTTAGGAAATAAACCAATGTTTCTCGGAAATTTAGATGGTAAATGAAATAGTTCATTTGTTTAAGATACTTTTCATATATTCTTACAATTCATGAATGTGCCTGCCTTTGTTGTGGTTGTATCATTAGAGAAACTAATTTACTGCTAAGTGTAAATAGATAATTAATAAATATCCTTTTATTTAAGACAATTTATCAAATGACTTTGGTATTCAACATTTAAATTTCTGTGGTATGATTCTATATGTGGTATGATTCTATATGTTATTGCTTTCCTATATATACTTAATATAGGCTACATAATATGTCTTTATCATATTTCTTATATTACATATAGTAATGACTTTCCTACTTGTTCTAGTAATATTGACAAGGTAGGTAATGGTTCCTGTTATCTATTTGTGCATACCAAACCACTCTAAAACCTAGAGCTTTAAAACAATCTAATCATTTTAAATTATTTTTCAAGGTTCTAGGAACTCACTGCACATAAATGGTTCTTGCTCAAAATTTCTCATGCACTTTCAGTCACACAGTGGTTGGTCCAGAGTCATTTCGAGGATTTATGCATTTGTATATGTAAGGTTCACATGGAGGCAGCAATCTCATTTGGGCTATTGCTGGAGACCTAAAGGTAATATTTCCATGTGGCCTAAATTTCCTTATATGTGGAGGCTGGATTCCAAAGGAGAGCATCCAAAGTAGAAATGGGCTCCTTCTTTCTTGAGAAGAACATGTCAGGAAGCTGTCACAGTGTTACCTCTATTGAAATCTATTGATCAATTATAGAGCTTAGGTGCAAGGGGAAGAACATAAACTCCACTGCTCAAAGGAAGGAGTGCCAAAGAATTTTAGAATCACTTTTAAGACTGTCGAAATAGGAAAAGCTTAATTGTTCATATTTAATATATGACATTAAAAAGAAAAAGTTGAAAATTGAGAAATTGAGAAACTTGCTTAAGATCACAGAGTAAATTAAGGCTACAGCTGAAATTTGAACCTAAATTCCCTTAATTCATTGTACTTTGTGTCATTAGAAATATGAGGAGCATGTTGTTGTTGACAGGTGCCATCGAGTTGATGTCCAACTCATAGTGACCCTCTGTACAACAGGCAAAACACTATTGTCAGTGCTTCTCTGCTATTCATGGGGCTTTCAATGGTGAATTGATTTTTGGGAGTGGGTTGCCATGTCCTTCTCCCAAATGAGGAGCATAGTGTTTGAGAAATTGGTATCTGGAGTTAGGTGATCTGAATGCAAGTTTTATCTTGTAGCACTGTGGCCTTGAGAAAGGAGTTTAGAGGAGTCCTCCATGATGGTATGCCCGTGTAGTCTCAGCTACTCAGGATGCTGAGGTAGGGGTAGCTTGATTTGGAAACTAGCCTGGGTAACATAATGAGAACACATAAGTAAATGAATAAATAAATAAATGAATGCAATACAAGTAACATAAGTAATTTACTCACCTGTGAAAAAATTAATAATTATACTTACTATAGAAAAATAGGAAAGTTACCTTAGTTAATTCAATAAGAATTTTAAAAATACCTGGAATATAATCAAGCAATCAATAAAAGTTAGTTATCATATGTTTCACAAGTAACTTTCAAGACTTATGAAGGAATTTGGTAATTTTGTGGTTTAAGTATATACATGTAAAGCATGCATTGATCAAGTTCAAGTGGCAAAAATAAGAGATTGTAATGCAGTAAGAGGTAAGTTGCCTACCTTTGTGCTTTAATTCCAGTGAATCATATCTCAGTTATTACAACTTCCACATTGAATAGAAATGATCTGTGTATTTATTTCTCTTCTTACTAGAAAGAGGCAATGCAAGGAAAACAAGGCTATTCATATTGATCTTTGAATTTAATGATTTTTACAGAATCTGGTACATATTAGGAGTTTAATAACTTGATCAAATAGATACTTATCAGTCAACACTGAGAAAGAGAGTTAGGGAAAGACACTGCAACCTGTAATGATTTTCAATTGTGGACTTTTATTTTCATCATTTCCCTGGAAATTTCAAAGAAAAGAAGAGTGAGAGAAGTATAGAAATGTTAGGATGATTTGAAATTTTAATCCTTACTATCACTATGAAGGAAAAATTATAATAATGCTCTAAAATTCCCCCAGACTGGTGATGGAATAAATGGGATTTGGTGCAGAGAGGTCTGTTGACACATTTCAATGGTGCCCTTCTTTGAATATGTGGGAGAGTTCTGCCTTGTTGCATAGTATACAAGGTAGTTGTTAAATGTAGATTATCTTTCAAAGAAGTGGCAAAGATTACTGAGTGAAACCATAGTGATGCATTAAATGAACATAATGAGAGAGTTGACACACAAATCCAGCACCAACATTCATTAAACAAAAATAATCATAAAGTGATTAGTGAATGATCAATTGTAGGAAAAACCCTTAAAAACGATATTATTGTAGTAAAGAGTTTTTATATAATACTTAAAACAATTTTTTGATGATTTGTTTGGGGATATAAACATTGAAAATGTTTGTATAGATAGATATTTTCTTAATTTTTTTGTGTGTGGCTAATTTTTTTCTGTGAATAGTCATCAAGTGGTAGAACTAAACTAAGAGAAAAAAATTAAGAAACTCCATTTTTGGTTCTTTTCTCTAATCCTTTCCATCCCAACTACATCAAAAATATAAGGAAAGCTTAATGCCAAGGAAATGTTCTTCCTGTATTAGTTCAGTGTAAATTCTGTTTTCTCTCAATGAGTACATACTTTGTTCTCCAGAGGTTTAAAGTCTCTCAAGAAAAAATTACTCAACCAATGAATCAGTTAACGTTATTAGAAGGAGGGCACTGACCAGCTGTTCTCCTCCTCAAGGGTCAGAATTGAAGGAAATAGACTTATATAGGAAATGAAAACTTATAAGGGAGAAAACATTCTTGATGACAAGGTTTATAGAAGCCTAAAAGGTTCAAGCTTTTTTCCCAGTGTAAATGTGACCCAGTGGAGAAAGTCAACCAGTAATCTGAGACAGATCCTGAGGCTGCACCTTCTTCAGCCAAGTTTGTGTCCTTAGAGAATTTGAACTATCCTAGGCCCAGTTTAATTAACTGCAAAAAAGAGAATGACAGCATTTAACTTAGAGCTATTGTGCAGACTTAAAATTATTTATATGAAATTCTTGACATACAATAGCATCTATAATTATTATGTTTTGGGGGATGTATAATTCCATAGAAGTTCAGAGTGATTTTAGTGGCAATGATTTGCTCAGTCTTCATTTTGAGGAAAAGGAGCTTGGCAAGTAATAAACAAAGTTGTTCTTAACAAACATAAGTGGTAATGACTATTTCCCCTTTAAGCATAGGAAAAAAATTTTTCAGTATTTCCTGTAGGAGCATACCCAATTTTCTCCTATGAGTGCAGCTCATAATGTGCTATTGCCCATATCCCTTCCATCCTAATTAACAAAAATAGTATGATAATTTTAGGCTTGTAATCTTACATTCCCCCACACGTATGTCAGTTTGCCACACTATGGGTTCTTGTGTGTTGCAATGAGGCTGAGAGCTCTGCCACTGTAACCTTGGACATGAGCAAGGTTACCCATGGTGGACAGGTTTTCAGCTGAGCTTCCAGACAAAGACAGACTAGGGAGTAGGACCTGGAGAGCCACTCCCGAAACAACTAGCCATTGAAAACTCTATGGATAGCAAAGAAACACTGTCAGATATAGTGCCGGAAAATGAGCCCCCCGGGTTGGAAGGCACTCAAAAGACTACTGGAGAAGAGTTGCCTCCTCAAAGTAGAGTCTACCATGATAACGGAAATGGAGTAAAGCCCCAGGGACCTCCATCTGCTGATGTGGTATGACTCAAAATGAGGACAAACAACTGTAAACATCCATTAATAATTGGAACATGGAATATACGCAGCATGAATCTAGGCAAATTAGAAATCGTTAAAAGAGAAATGGAGCACATAAACATTGACATTCTAGGTATCAGTGAGCTAAAATGGACTGGCATGGGCCATTTTGAGTCAGACAATCATATGGTCTATTATGCTGGGAATGATAAACTAAAGAGAAATGGGGTTGCATTCATCATCAAAAGGCATTTCAAAATGTGTCATGAAATACAATGTTGTCAGTAATAGAATAATATCCATACACCTACACGGAAGGCCAGTTAATATGACTATTATTCAAATTTATGCACCCACTACTAAGGCCATAAATGAAGAAAGGGAAGACTTCTATCAGCTTCTGCATTCTGAAATAGATCAAACATGCAATGAAGACATACTGATAATCACTGGTGAATGGAATGCAAAGGTTGGAAAAAAAGAAGAAGGCTCAGTAGTTGGAAAATATGGTCTTGATGACAGAAATGAAACTGGAGATCACGATAGAATTTTGTCAGACCAATGACCTGCTCATTACAAACACACTTTTTCAACATCATAAACGAAGACTATACACATGGACTTCACCAGATGGAACATACAGGAATCAAATTGACTACATATGTGGAAAGAGATGATGGAAAAGCTCTATACAAAAGGTCAAAACAAGACCAGCTGCTGACTATGGATCAGACCATCAACTTCCATATGCAAATTCAAACTGAAGCTGAAGAAAATTAGGACAAGTATACAAGAGCCACGGCATGACCTTGAGTATATCCCACCTGAGTTCAGTGACTACCTCAAAAATAGGTTTAATGCATTAGACACAAGTGATAGGAGACCAGAAGAGCTGTGGCACGACTTAAAAGATATCATTCAAGAAGGAAGCAAAAAGTTCTTAAAAAGACAAGAAAACAAGAAAGGACCAAATTACTTGTCAAAAGAGACAGTAGAACTTGCCCTTGAATGTTGAGCAGCTGAAGTAAAAGGAAGACATGATGAAGTTCAGGAACTAAACAGAAGATTTCAGAAGGCAGGTCAAGAAGACAAAAACAAATATTATAATGACATTTGCAAGGAGATGGAGGCAGAAAACCAGAAGGGAAGGACATGCTCTGTGTTTCTCAAGCTTAAGGAAGTGAAGAAAAAATTCAAGT
>VMDO01034019.1:0-17383 GCA_007922755.1 Pedetes capensis | reverse complement strand
CAAGAAGATATAATAATTGTAATATGTATGAACCAAACATCAGTGCACCCAATTTCATAAAACAAACACTGGAAATAAAGAAGCAGATATGTGCAGATACATTAATAGTGAGTGACTTCAATACCCCACTCTCATCAATAGATAGAATATCCAGAGAAAAAATCAACAAAGAGCTGGGTGCTGTGGTTCATGCTTGTAATTCCAGTGCCTGTGGAGGAGGAATAAGGAGGATCATGAGAATGAGACCAGAGGCAGCCTGTATAACTTAGCAAGATCCTGACTCAAAATTAAAAATTAAAAAATGGACTACGGTGCTTCCCAGTGGTAGTTGTTGTTGTTAGGTACTGTCAAATTGCAGCTGACTCATAGCAACCAAACACTCCATGACTCTGTGCTATCCCCAGAACTATGTTATTGCTTCTCTGCTATTCATAGGGTTTTTGCTGGTAGATTGTTTCAGGATTGATTCAGGAGGGGGTTGCTAGGTCTTTTCCCCACTTTTGTGGTGCTGGGAATTGAACTCAGTGCTTTAGAGAGTGCAGAATGGCACCCTACCAACTGAGCTAACCCCCAGTCTTCTCCTAGTGGTAGAGGCCTTGCAAAATATGTATGAGGCCCTGAGTTCAACTCCAAGTACTGAAAAAATTCAACAAAGAAACCTCAGAGTTAAACAGCATAATAGATCAAATAGACTTAATAGACATCTACAAAATATTCCATCCCAAAGCTAGCGAATACACATTCTTTTCAGCAGCCCATAGAATTTTCTCCAAAATAGATATCATTTTAGGCCATAAATGAAGTCTTAACAAATATAGAAAAATTGAAATAATTTCTTATATCTTATCAGACCATAATGGACTAAAACTAGAAATCAATAGCAAGAAAAACTAAAGAAATTATACATATACACAGAGACTTAATAATACACTAATAATACACTTTTAAATGATCAGTGTGTCCTTGAAGAAGTCAGGGAGGAAATTTTTAAAAATCTTAGAATCAAGTGAAAAAGAAAAAATGATATACCAGGACATTTGAAATAAAGCACAGGCAGTGCTAAGAGGGAAGTTTATAGCTATGAATGCCCACATTAAAAAATCAGAGAGGACTCAAATAACTAAATGGTTCACCTCAAAGTTTTAGAAAAACAGCAAGAAGAAAAACTCAAAATCAGTAGATGGAAAGCAATACTAAAGATCAGGGCAGAAATTAATGAAATGGGGACTTAAAGAAATACAAAGATTAATGAAACAAAGAGTTGATTCTTGGAAAAGACAAACAAGATTGACAATCCCTTAGCCAAACTAATAAAAAGAAAGAGGGAGAAGATGAAAATTAAAAAAAAATAGAGGTGCAAAAGCAGACATTACGACACATACCAATGAAATCCAGAGAATCATTGGGGAATACTTTGAAAACTTATATTCCAAAAAACTGGAAAACCTAAATGAAATAGGCAAACTCCTATACATATGACCTATCAAAATTAAATCAAGAGAATATAGGCAACTTAAATGGATCTATAATGAGCAATGGGGTTGAAGTAATACTAGACAGTCTTCCAACAAAGAAAAGTCCAGGACTGCATGGATTCACTGCCAAATTCTACAAGACCTTTAAAGAAGAATTGGCACCAATGCTCTTCAAACTATTCCATAAAATAGAAAGCATTTTATGAATACCAAGCATTCTATGAAGCCAATATTACTCTGATAACAAAGCCACATGGGGACACAACAGAAAAAGAAAACTATAGACCAAATTTCCTGATGAACAAAGATGCCAGCATCCTTAATAAAATACTCACAAACTGACTTCAACCACACATTGATCACAAACTATGATCAATTTGTCTTCACTCCAGGGATGCAAGAGTGGTTCAACATAATCAAGACAATAAGTGTAATCTAGCACATGAGTAGACTCAGAGACAGAAATCATGTGATCATCTTAATAGATGAAGAAAAGGCCTTTAACAAAGCTTAACGCCTCTTTGTGATAAAAGCCCTGAAGGAACTAGGAAAAAAGGAACATACCTAAACATAATACAGTCAATATATGAAAAGCCTACAGCCAATATCATAATAAATGGGGAAACACTGAAAGCATTTCCTCTAAAATCAGGAATTAGACAAGGGTGTCTACTCTCTCCACTGTTATTCAATACAGTAATTGAACTCTTAGCCATAGCAATAAGTTAAGAGAAAGAAATTAAAGGGATCCACATAGAAAAGGAAGAATTCAAAATATCCCTATTTGCAGATGATATAATCCTCTATTCACAAAATCCTAAAGACTCCACCAGAAAACTCTTAAAATACTTTCAACAAAGAAGTAGGATACAAAATCACACACAAAAATCACTGTAGCTTCTCTATATACCAATAATGACTTGACTGAGAAAAAAAGTATGGAAAATAATTCCATTCACAATAGTTTCAAAAAGAATGAAATATCTAGGAATAAACCTAACCAAGATGGTGAAAGACTTCTATAATAAAAACTTAAAAACACTGAAGAAAGAAATTGAAGACACTAGAAGATGGAAAGTTCTCCCAGGCTCATGACTCAGAAGAAGTAATACTGTGAAAATAGCTGTATTACCAAAAATGATCTACAGATTCAATGTAAGCCCTATGCAAATCCCAATGACATTCTCCACAGATATAGAAAAAGCAATCCTAAAATTGATATGAAAGCACAAAATACTCAGAATTGCCAAATGAGTCCTGAGCAGAAAGACCAGTGCAGGTGGTATCATAATATGTAATTTCAAATTGTACTACAGAGCCATAGGAACAGAAACAGCATGGTACTGGCACTAAAACAGACATGTAGACCAATGGAATGAAAAGAGGATCCAAAAATAAACCCATGCAGCTATAGCCACCTGATGTTCAACAAAGGTTTCAAAACCATAAGTTGGAAAAAAGACCACCACTTCAACAAATGGTGCTGGGAGAGCTGGATATTTATAGAGAATCAGATGTCTAGAAAACTAATACTAGATCCCTCTCTCTCACCCTGTATAAAAATCAATTCAAAATGGATCAAAGACCTTAATGTAAAACCTGAAACTTTGAAATTATTAGAGGAAAACAGAGAAAACACTTCAAGATATAGAAATAGTCAAGCACTTTCTGAAGAGGACCCCACTAGCTCAGGAAATAATAGGGGGAAGTGACAAATGAGATTGCATGAAATTACAAAGCTTCTGTACAGCAAAGATGGCAATTAACAGTGAAGAGATAGACTACAGAATGGGAGAAAATCTTTGCCAAATTGGGGATTATATCTAGAATATATAAAGAGCTCAAAAAATTCAACAATGAAGCAAATTATACAATAAAAAATGGGCAAATGAATTGAATAGGTAGTTCTCAAAAGAAGAAATACAAATGGCCAATAAACATATGAAGAAATGTTCAGCATTCTTAGTCATCAGAGAAATGCAAATCAAAACTACATTGAGATACCATTTCACCACAGTCAGAATGGCTAGCATCAACTAGTAACAAATGCTGGTGAGGATGGGGTGAGAAAGGGATCCTTATACAGTACTAGTGGGAATGTGAATTAATGCAGCCAATATAGAAATCAGTATGGAGTTTCCTCAAAGAACTAAAAGTAGAACTATCATATGACCCAGCTCCTAAGTGTATACTCAAAGGAATTTAGTCAACGTACCATAGAGATACCTGCTTATTCATGTTTATTGCCATGCTATTTATAATAGCCAAGATATGGAATCACTTAGGTGTCCATCAACAGATGAATGAATGAATAAGGAAAACATGTTATATATATACCATGGAATGTTATTCAACTATTAAAAAGGATGAAATTATGGCATTTTCTGGAAAATGGTTGGAACTAGGGATCATTTTAAGTAAGACAAGACAGACACAGACAAATGTTGCATGTTCTCTCTCATATGTGGATACTAGATTTCAATATATATTAAATACTTTAATATATAGGACTGGGACTTAACTCAGTTGGTAGAGTTGCTCCTCTGCATTCTCAGAGGCCCTGGGTTTGATACCCAGCACCACAAAAGCAGGAGCAGGACCTGGCAGCCTACTCTAATACAACCTTGAAACAATCTGCCATTGAAAACCCTATGAATAGCAGAGAAGCACTGACAATATTGCCAGGCATAGCACAGTCCTGGGGAGTGTTTCATTCTGTTGTACATAGAGTTTCTATGAGTTGGATTCAACTCAACAGCACTTAATAACAACAATAATTAATGTATATATATGTCATGAAAGTAGAAGGGAGACTAGGTAAAGGGAGAAAAAGGACCAAAGAGAGGGTGAGGGAGCAATAAAAATGATAATGGGGGAAAGGAAGAGGAGTATCACATATTTTGCTTTAAAGGGCAAAATCTAGATTTATAAATACACATACACACATAAAGAAGACATGCAAGCAGAAGGGGGACCATTCGTGGGGAGGAAAGGCACAGGGGGTCATGATTGGGTAAATAAATGAGTGGGTTATAAGGCGGTGAATAGGAGCAGTATAAAATGATTGAATGTATGGAAATATCATAATGAAACCCATTAACTTGTATAGTAAGAATAAAAAGATCATGACTCATAAAGTAATCATGAATATTAAATAAGTGGAAATGGGTGAAGTGTATAAAAATAAGGCTTGGCACACAGTAAGTTCTCAATAAATGCCAGTTATCGTTGCTGCTGCTGTTATTATATGGAAACAGATACAGGTATGTTAGTAAAGTTGTTGATGGGAGGATGAGGCTGTTGTTGGTTAACTGAATCCCAATGTTAAAGAAAATGCAATAAGATGAACAGAGGGATTCATGAAAAATGTTAAAAACTTGAGAAGAGAGGTCATGATATTAAGTGATTATTCTTCTTCCTATTAAATATGTTCTGATACCAATGAATAGAGTCTAGATTTGAAAACTGTATATATATATTCATATATATGTAATATATCTCAATTGTTATGAGGAGAAAATGAGATAGTATCTAAGAAATACTTAAAACGTACTGTCTGACAGCACTTGCAAAGCATGCAAGCAAAAGGCCCTGGGTTCAACTCTCAGTACTGGAAAAAAAAGTACTGTATAAATGCTATTATTATTTTATTAACACAACTAGTTATAAAGTGAAATGTTTCTTCAAAAATTGGGGGGTGCAGGATGCTAGAAGATATCATGTAACTGGCTTGACTTTTGCCCCCGAATCATAGGCACATCTTAATGTTTCATACACACTATATTAGAAGATGTCTTTTCTTATTTATATAAATTACATTTTAATAAGTTTGAGGCAAAAATAGATTCTACAAATTCAGCATGAATTTAAGTTGTGAAGGATCGTAATCTCAAAATATGGAATATACCTCTTAGCCTTTAGGGTTCTCTCATATTCCAAATGTGATTATTTAACAGGCTAAGTTTATTTTAAAACAAGGCTTAGGTATTCATGTTTGTAGCAAATAAATGGCATGTAAAAATCCTGGCAAACTTACCATTTTGACAACATGAAATTTTCCCATCCAGCTGGTCATTAGGCCTTTCCAACTGTCAGTGTCTCTTGCAATCTGCTTTAATAGTAGCATATAATTAGCTTTATACAGATCATAGACATTGGGGGGTAATATTCCAACACAAATATCAAAATCCCAAGAAAGTAAACTCAAAGAAACATATGTCCCCGCCATCCTTCATGACAGTCTTTAGCTCTGAAGGCAGAAGCAGTTGAATTTTGTAAGGTGCTTTGAATCATAAAATGGAAATATTGTAATTAAATACCTACTAGAGTTCTGGAAAATATATTCAGGATAATGATATAAATAACAACTTGTCATTAATGTACATTGCTTGTCTTCACATCTATGTTAGTAATCACTTGAAAAAAATGTGCCAAATAATTGGGGAAAAATATTCCCAATGCTTGGTTGACTTTTTCAAGATTTAGTTGTAAGAGAATGTCTAAATAAACATGATTTTATTTATAAGGTAATACAGTGATTAATCTGATTCATCTCAAATTAATGTTGCATGCTGAATTATGTACAAATTCGAACCCTTATACTCATAGACAAATGCAGATATTCTAGGACAAAAGCATGTCAGTTTTTTCTTTTATTTTTTCTTTTCGTTCTATTTTTGCTGCTTTTAAAGTGAAGAAGATTGTGATACTCAAGTAGAATTTGAGGCATATTTCAATCTGTTGAATTAAGGCATTCCATTTTGAACTTTAGGATTTTGACACCTGCTGTCTTTCCTTTTCCTTTAATGAGAATCTCTTCCTTTGTGGTAGTTCCATACCATTATAGCAAGGTTTTTGCCTTCATGAAATGTATTAGAGAGTGTGTAGCAGGTAGGATAGTCAGCTGCTACCCAGTGGCATAATGGCAAAACTGTGAACAAGACAAGGTACTATGCAGGATATGACTTTTCACTAGTAGAGATTAGAACCCTATCATATGTGCCATTCATAAGAGTTTCAGTTTCTTTCCAAGAAATTAATGTGAGGAGTACTGATAATTAAATATTTCTGTTAAGTAAGAAATGAAATGTACCAAGCTACAGATCAGCCCACAGGAAACTTGCGGTGTATCTCAGTTTATAACTTGGCCAGGCCCATGGTGTCAAATCACATGAGAGTAGTGAGTTTACCATCTACTAAAGATTCTAGGGTTGGCTTTATTACAGCTGATGATGATAAATTGGGCAATAACCAGAATCCATTGACAGTAAGAAGGACAGTGCTGTCTGGAATTTACATGTGAATATTCTAAGTGAAAAATGTTCACTAATAAAGTCTGAACTAACTGTCAGAGGGGATTTCTTTATTCCTTTTGTGTTTTTCATAAGCCCATTGCATGCACCCCAGAGACTTAAGAAGTTCCTAAGCTGAGTTTCTCATTCTCCATCAATCTGTTTGTGTCCCTTGATGATTATGCTCTTGTCATAGAATCCTACTCATTTCCTGGCTGGTGATCATTAAATATTTGTTTACAAAGTCATTTCTGTTTCAGTATATACCACATAATGTAGCTCCTGTGAGGTATTGGAGTGGACCAAGCAAGAACTTGAAGGACAAGCATTCTCACTCATCTGTAAGTAGCTTGTTAGATACTGAAGTTACTGAGGATTTTAGGCAAGTCAGGGTAAGAAAGGAAAGAGCAGGAATATTATATTTATAGTCCCATTTGACAGTTGAAAAATTGGAGACTGAGAAAAATTATTTGTCTGAGGTCATACAACTGATTATATTCAAAGAGCATTAGGAGCTAGCCATGGAGGTGCCGGCGTATAACCCAGCTTTCAGGAGGCTTAGGCTGGTGCATCATGAGTTCAAGGCCAGCCTGGGTTATGTAGCGAGACCCTTTCTCAAAACAATCAAAAGACAAACAAAACAAAACAAAAAAATAAAACAAAAAACATGAGCAAAACACAAGTCCTATTTTCTAGCATTTTCCATAACTTTTTCTTGTGTTATTAAATATCTGATGACGAGGTAAGTATAGTTTATTTCTACCTCTAAGTTATCAGTCATAGTTCAGTAGTCTAGTCTATGTAGAAAATGCATCTATCTTCTGTGATTTATAGAATATGATGATTTCCTTGTAACAAATCCTAATATAAATTTCAAATATTAGGCAATGGACTGAATGTTTACATCCCACTCCCAAATTCATATGTTGAAGTTCTAATTCCCAAGATGATAGTATTGGGGGCCAAAGCCTTTCAGAAGTGACTAGATCATGAGAGCAGAGTCCTCCTGAAAGGGATAATGCCCTTATAAAAAGAGACCATAGAGACACTCCTTGTCTATTTCTGCCATGTGAGGTTAAGTGAAAAGATGGTTGCCTAGGAAGCAGGCCTTGACTAGATACCAAATCTGCCAGTGCCTTGATCTACAACTCTCTAGACTCCGGAACTGTGAGAAACTTCTGTTGTTCATAGCCAAGTCTGTAGTACTTCATCATAGCATTTTGAGTAGACAGAGACATAACTTCAACATGGGAATTTATAAATGAACTATTGAAAATGTTACTTTTAGTGATCTGACCACTACTCAAGTGATAATTTGTCTGATATGGCTGATAAGCTGGGCTCTCTTATTTCCCTAAGAATTCCTACTAATGCTACACACAATGCTCAATATTGTTTGTTGGTTACAGTTCCATATACCTTGAGCAATGATAACCATTTATGGATATTGAAAAGAATAAATACCTTCCAAACATATGAGATTTTTCTTCTCCCAGAGATCAGGGTAATTTCATTGACTTCACCTCTGTAAGACACTATGACATTGTGGTTACGTGTATACCTTCTGGAATGAAATGGACCTGGCTTGGGATCTAAGAGCAGCAACTTATGTGAACTTGAACAAGTTATTCAACCTCTCTTGATCTTTGTTTTCCTCATCTGTAAAATGAGGAAAATACTGATACTTACTTCAGAGCATTGAGAAGAGTGGTAGCAATTCAATTAATGTAAGGGACATCGCAAAATGACAAACGCATACAATGTAGTCAATATATAAATAATAGTGGCTATTGCTGCTGCCACCACTGCAGCTGTTACTGAGGATCATTAGAAATCCCACTGTAGCAAACTGGGGAGGGGAAAGGATAAGAAAAAAGTAAAGAATAAAAGATACATCTCCTTTGTGGGTAGTATAAGAGAAGGATGGTTTATGAGCCACTTTCTTCAAATTTCCCAGATAATTCAGAAGAAGTCAAAGTGCCCTTTCTGGTTTGTCAACAGCTTCTATAACTCTTTTGAAAATTCAGGCTTATTAAATAAAAGCCAAAACATGATATTGCAAACATTTTTTGCTTTCTTGTAAAGTATATGCCACGTACCTAGGAGAAATTTAATCAAAAGTGGATGATTTACATATTCCTAATCATCACAACTGATTTTGGAGAAGACCTTTGATAGTCAAACTTTTTTTATTCTCATTACAACCATACACTCTACCCTATGGAAAAGTAGGTTATTATATTTCTTTCTCTCTTTGTTTTTGAGACATGGTCTCACTAAGTTATGCAGACTGCTTTTAGCCTTGAACTTGCAATCCTCCTGCTTCAGCCTCCCGAGTTGCTGGAATTAGAGGCATGTGCCTCTATACTCAGTGGGGTTACTATATTTCTTAAATAAATGTATTTAACATCAAAAGTTTGATTTGAAACTCTGAATTTGTGGATTTTTAGTAGGGAACACAGAGGTGATGTTTTGGACATTGTATAATGAGCATTCCTACCCATAAAAATTGTTCCAACAGACACAGAATGTCTGAGGTAGAAGTGATTAGAAGCAATCCACCACTGAAAATCCTATGAACAGCAGAGAAGCACTGACAATAGTGCTGGAAATAGCAGAATATCAGGGAGTATTTCGTTCTGTTGTACATAGGGTCGCTATAAGTCGGACCTGTCTGACTTGATGGCTCCTAACAGCAACAACATACAAAAGAAGCTGATTTCTTATCTCTTTATTCTCCTAAATTCCCACAGAATGCTCAGAAATATTCATCTGAAAACTGTTTTAACTAACATTTTTGCATAGAATGTCAAAGACAACTATCTAAGTGACAAAGTAATTGTAAGTGGACATGGCTGCTGTAAACATAAAAAAATATCATGAATACTGGTATTTGTGGCAAGCACTCAATAGTCAGGGCCATAGGGGAAGTTGAAGAATGGGTCAAAATATGTATAATTATAATTTTTGTATGGACAGTACAATAGCTTAAAAATGAGCTCTTGATTGCAGAAATAATTGGTATGGAGTGTGGAGAAGTATTTCATTTATTGTTTACCAGAACTTCAAACACTGGTCAATGGCTAAAATGTAACGTATCTAGTCCATTTATTTCCTGGGAAATCAGCTAGGTACTTTTTGGCACACAGTGAAAAATATGCTTTTATGAAGCCTTCACCAAAATTCTATTCCAAGGTCCTGCCCAGAATTAGGTCTGGTATAGTATTGCTTCCTCTAATCCAGCAGCCCATATTCTTCTGTGTTCCTATACACATTAGGTATTAGGCTGTAGAAATTAAAACAAAAGTAAGTCACAGACAGAAGTACAGATGGTCTAGGGCTTTGTCTTCAGAAGCCTGATATTACTAACACACATAAAGGAGACCAGTCTCTCAAGAGAACACTTATATTCAACCAAATTGTAACAACAAAAACATAAGGATTGTTTATTATTTTCCAGTGATTAAAAAAAGTTGCTGAAATATTTGATGTCATCATTCCAGTATAATTCCCCTCTGTAGCATTTATATGGAACCAAAGTATAGTCAGAAAGTTACTTGGTGAGAAAGGAATCAAAACAAGGGACATTAGGTAGATTGAATTTTTAATGTTATCAGGCTATGATAGATAATCACAATAGAGTTGCTCTTACCAGTAATGGTAAAATTCTTGACCCTGCTGGCAGCAGTACCCTGCTTTCATTTTCACATTAGAAATAACTGTAATTGTTAAAAGTTCATATCATTCAAGGCCCTTTATCTCCTAAACAATGTTTGTATAGACTCTGCCAACTTTTGCCTCTGAGATGCGCCTTTTCCCCTTTTGGTGACTCATCACCTTCTGATGTTCCTTGTTGTTGTTGTTGTTAGGTGCCATCGAGTCAGTATCCAACTCATAGCGACCCTCATAGGATTTTCAATGGCTGACTGTTTCGGGATTTACTTGCGAGTGGATTGCCAGGTCCTTCTCCCATTTTTGTGGTGCTGGGAATTGAACTCGGGACCTCAGAGACTGCAGCGCAGCGCTCTACCAACTGAGCTAAATCCCAGCCCTGATGTTCCTTAGATTTGACAATAAACTCAAGCAAATTAGAGTAAAATCCTGTGGGCTTTGGAGTTGAATCAGTCAGAGACCCAGTACAAAACAGTACACTCCAGATGGTTCAGAAGAAGAGACATTAATGGATGGATACACGTGAGTCACTCAGAAATGGGCAACAGTTAGAAATTGTTGTTACCCCTAATCCTGAAGGGGTTAGAGCAGCTGAATGAAAGCAGGAACCAGGGTATAGACTGCCTGGCAGGAACTGTAACCAGTGAAAGAGCTGGTTACAAGATGTTGAAATTAAGAGAGTTTTAGGTAGAATGGATGGCTGACATCTTTCTTTTTCTAACCTAAAATTTCTTGCTGGTACCTCTTGTTGGCCCAACTCACTGGAAAGTCATCTGGCTAGAGAGTATGGGTAATTCAGTCCAAAGAAGTCAGCCTCCCAGGGAACAGAGCAGGAATGAGAAGGGTAGTGGGGGTGGATAGTGGGGCCAACAAATGATAATAACCAGCACAACACCATTCTGCATCTCGCTAGAAATCTTTTATGTTTACATTCAGATTCACTATGTGTTGACCTTATATACTCTAAAAGGAAAGTGTTGTTTATCTCATATCCAATGTCTCAGTCACAGAGTCTTTCCTCTAGTCTCCCAAGTGCTAAAATTGTATTCTAGAAAAGTTACACTGGTTGATACAGAAAGACAAGTACTGCATGTTCTCTTTCATATGTGGAAGCTAAAAAAGTTGACCTAAATGTAGACTAGTGATTAATAGATGTTGAAAAGATGGTGGGGGAGTGGATAAAGAGAGGTCTCATTTGATCATTGCATACAATATGTACAATTTATATGTGTTAATAAAAAAACCTAAAGTTTATAAAAAAGAAAATTAAGACTAGCTCATTACTAGGACCACAAAACTGGTGAACACTGGGAGCATATCTAAAAGCCAAATCTAAGCTTGCTCATTCCCCAGTCTCAAGCAGAGTACTGCAAGTGTAGAAGAATGAAGAAGATGGCAAGGTGGTAAGAATATATGTGATCCACAGGCCTGAATCATTATTGCAAGCTAAGGCATCTTGTATTCTTTGAATCATGAGGGAACTAGTTTTACTGCTGCCCTACACAACCAGCACTTCTGGACCAGGGGAGAGAAGAGAGAGACAGAGTTGGTAATATTTATTGGAAAGTCAAAACCACTGAGTGATTTCTAGGGAAAGGAAAAGAGAGACTCTGGCTTGGACGTTGCTTTCAAATACCCATTTATCAAAGGAAGTCCACCACTGCCTATAGCTAAAATATGCAGTGCTCAAGGAAGTGAATGTTTGCATAAATAAGAAATTCATGAGGGCAGACTAGCAGGAAAATAAAAACTAGAAACAGAGTATGATTGAATTGTTGGTCAAATGAGATTTTTCCAAAGTAATTGTATTTTTGTTTTATATTCTGTTTAAAAAAAAAATGCATGGTTTTATAGATGCCAAACAAAACTGTAACTTAGATTTCAATATTTAAATAGCTTGTTTTATGTACTTCTGACAGTTGTATTATACTTTTGAAAGGAGTTGAAATTCATTTTTTTTTCTACAATTGAGGAAAGAAAGTGCATGCCCCTTTATGATTCCCTGATCTATATTTTGGAAAAATGATATAACCACTCAATTGAAACATGAATAATTATTCCATGTGCTTAGCGTGGACCTGGGTTCTGTATGCTACAGAAACACAATAAAACAGTGTCATGCCTCAAGGAATTTATCATTTGATCTGTAAGAGAAGACATATACATGCAGTTTTAGGGATTGTTGAAGACAATGTATAATTTAGTGCCAAAATATATAGGACACAGTGTAAGTGCTGAAATGTCAGTGAAGGCCAGAACACTTAGGAAAGATGGCACAGATGAAATAGAACTTGATTTATACTCAACTGAGTAAGATCTTGATAGATCAAGGGAAGAGGGACAAAAATGCCTATATGAGTCCTATTTTAGTTGCAAAGGATGTAAATATTTGCCCAACTTGCCCATTCTTATTTGATTTTGCTTATGGTGTGCCTAGTATGCAGACACTTCAGTATTTTTGGATTTAGCGTTTTAAATCCTTAGTTTTACAATTTATTTTATTGTTCTTTTGCGTAGAAAATCCTTACATTTATAGTCAAATATTAACTTCAACTTTCTTTTGAAATTTTTGTTTACATTTTAACAATTGAATTTTTATCTGCCAATTTATTTTTATATATTGTTATATATTTTTTCACATGTTGATTTCATGCAATAGCATTATTATAATGATTCATTATGTCCCAATTGTTATTCATTAATATTTTAAACTCCAATGTATATTAGGTTTTGTTTCAGAGTTAGAGTACTCTTTTTAAAATTTAAATTAAAGCAGTGGCTCATGCCTTTAAACCTAGCCACTCAGGATATGGAGGCAGGAAAATCCCAGGTTCCAGGCCAGAGGAAGCCTGTGTAACTTAGCAAGACCCTGTCTCAAGATAAAAAATGAAAAAAATGATCTGGGGATGCAACCCAGTGGTAGAGCACTTACAAAGTATGTGCAAGGCCCTGGGTTCAACCCTTGAATACTGCAAAAAAAATTAAATTTGTTATTATTATTATTGTTTCAAATAGGATCTCACTATGTAGCCTCAACTGGCCTGGAACTCTGTATATAGCCCAGACTGGCCTCGACCTTGTGGCAATCTTCCTGCTCTGTCTCCCAAGTGCTGAGATTACAACTGTGTGCTACCAGGCCCAGCCTCTATTATTAATATTAATATTAATATTAATATTATTTTGTTTTTTGAGACAGAGTCTTGCTTTATAGACCAACTGGCCTCAAACTCATTATGTAGCTCAGGCTGGCCTTGAACCCAAGATCCTCCTCCCTCAGCCTCCTAAATACTGAGATTATAGGCATGTGCTACCACACCTTGGCCTGCAGCTATAGCCCTGTGGCATCCGATCCCGTCAGATCTCGGAAGCTAAGCAGGGTCGGGCCTGGTTAGTACCTGGATGGGAGACCGCCTGGAAACACCAGAAGCTGTAGGCTTGGGAGAAGGACCTGGCAACCCCCTCCCAGGAATCAATCTGCCATTGAAAACCCTATGCACAGCAGAGAAGCACTGACAATAGTGTTTCCCCTGTTGTACAGAGGGTCGCAATGAGTCGGATACCGACTCGACGGCACCTAACAACAACAACCACACCTTGCTAAGTTAAATTTATTTTTTAACCAATACATGAAAATCATGAAAGTTGCACATATTAATGAAGTACTTTTGTCCTTCATTATTTTGTGCTTATTTTGTTACATATATTATATAAAGTTTAAATCAGGTTAAACATATCTCCTCAAATATTTATCATTTCTTTGGTGAAAAATTTCAAAATACTTTTTTCTACCTTTTGGAAATGTACAGTACATTATTGTAATCATAGTCAGCCTACTGTGCAATAGCACGTCAGAACATACTTCTCCTTGCTAACCATTAGTATTCATTGATTGACTTTTCTCCATTCCTTCCTTCCTCCTACTTTCCCCAGCCTCTGTGAACCACTATCCTACTGTCTACTTCTATGAGATCAACTTTTTTTGATTCCACATATAAATGAATTCATATAGTACTTATCTTTCTGTGCCTGCTTATTTCACTTAACATGATCTTCATTTCCATTCATCTTGCTTCAGATGACTGAAGTTCATTTTTTTATGGATGAATAGCATTTCATTGTGTATGTTACTACATTTTTTCATCTATTGATCAATCAATAGACACATTGTTTCCATTTCTTGGCTATTACAAATAGTGCTGCAGTAAGCATGAGAGTGCAGATGTCTCTTCGTCATACTGAATTCAATTCCTTTGTATATCTCTGATAATTAGTGATGAGCATTTTTCACATACCTGTTGACCATTTGTATGTTGTCTTTTCAGAAATATCTATTTAGGTTTATTCCCATTATAAATTTTTTCTGTTAAGTTTTTAGAGTTCCTTATATATTCTGGCTATTAACCCATTGTCAGCAGAATAGCCAGTAAATATTTTCTCCCATTCTATAGGTTGTCTCTTCACTCCTTGTAGTGCTTTCTTTGCTGTGCAGTAGCTTTTTTGTTTGATGTACCGTCATTTGTTTAATTTTGCTTCTTTTTCCTGTGCTTTTGGACTCTTGTCCAAAAAGTCCTTGCCTATTGCAATGTCTGAAGCATTTCCCCTTTTTTCTTACAGTAGTTCAATAGTTTCAGATATTGCATTTAAATCTTTAATCCATTCAGAGCTAAGTTTTGTAACTAGTGAGACAAAGGGACCTCGTTGCATTTTTCTGCATGTAGAAGGTTACATTATTCTTTACCATTAATTTGACTTTGGATTTTCATACCAGTATCACTTTTGGAATTACTATACATTTATAATGGGAGAAGGACCTGGCAATCCACTCCCAAGGCAATCCCAAAACAGTCAGCCATTGAAAACCCTATGAGGGTCACTATGAGTCGGACTCGACTCGACGGCACCTAACAACAACAACAACATACATTTATAATATACTTTAGTATTTTGATTTTCGAACATTTATTTGCTATTTTTATCTGATTTTCCCTGGAAGCCCTTGAAGCCATTTTGTTAATAAAAATTTTTCTTTCTGATCATTTTTTACTTTTTTCACTACTATTTTTTTACAAGTTTCAAGTATGATCATGTCTTCCCACATATAACCTATATTCTAGCTAAACTGAATTCTTGTCACATTCTTGGTTTTCTGATTTGATACATCTACTCATTCTGTTCCTTCATCTTTATGCATTGACTTTCTACCCATCCTTTAAGGCTCATTGCCTCCTGAGCTCTGATGAAGCCTTTTCTTGATCAGTCTGTATCACTGTGTTTATTCCTCTTATGTTACAGCACTTTTTGCATTTTTTTATAGTTGACTATAGAATCTTTGAGAGCAGGGCCAAACTAATCTTTGTTTTCCCAGAGAAAATTAGCATATTGCCTAGGATGTCCACGTGTATTGGTTGCTTTTATTGTTGCTGTAACCAAATACTTGACAGGAACTACTTTAGGGAAGAAAGATTTTGGCTCATGGTTTCAGAGGGGTCAGTCCATAGTTGCTTGGCTTCATTGATTCTGGCCTGTAGTGAAGCAGAACATCATGTCCACTAGTGGGAGTGTGTGCTGAAAAACATTTTTCACCTCATGGCTGACAGGAAGCAGAGTACCGCAGTAACAGGAAGGGACTGGGCTAAGATGTAGCCCTCAAGGGCATGCCTTCAGTGACTTCTTTCTTCCAACCAGGCCCCAACTTCCACAGTTCTACTATCTCCCAGTAGTCTACTTAAATTTTGAATCCATCAATCGATTAAACTATTCATTATGTCAAAGCCCTCATGATCTTATTGTCTCTGGAAGTGCCCTCACAAACACACCTACAGGTGTGCTTTACTAATCTTTTAGGCCTTTCTCAATCCAAGCTAGTTGACAATCAAAATTAACTATCACACCACTTTTGGCATAAAGTGCCTTGGGACTGCTTAAATGCCAATATACTTGGTAAAGAATTTTTCCTAGTATAACTGATAACTATGGCATTATTATTATATCTATTAATAGAAATCACCGTGGAACCAGATTCTTGTAGGAATAAAGGTTTAAAGTATGAGTGACTGTGGATGTTAATATAGAAAAATCTATCTTCACAGGACTACGAGTTTCCCTTAAGGGATGGTAATAATTTTATTACCCTTATGTGTACCTTTTTTTAAAAAGTGAATCACTCATTTCATAAAACTTTTTAAAAAGTTATCTTCAAGTTCTATAAAAAATGAAAAATGAATATTCCGTTCTTTTCCAATTTGGAACTATTCGCAAGCATGACTCCCAGTTTGTTACTTATACCCTAGTAGGTATTCTCTATCACAGGATCTATCCAAATTACAAGAGGTAATATGCATTTTAATTGGATCCCTGTTATCTATCTAAAAACTGAAAATGAAATAATTACTTAACATTCTGCCTCCAAGATTTTATCCATTTTTAATGACTAAATTCTACTTTCACGTTAAAAAAGTTCAGCAGGTATCAGCAATTATGAATATAAAAATAAAGTCTAATGATGTAATAAAGTGCAGTACATAAAAATGGTACAGAAATATAACTGGTGGTTAATTAAGAGATAATGCCCATAGTACTGAATAGTGTCATAAGATAATCATCCTTTGGCACAAATATTAAGGTGAAGGAAAGTCATTATTTTATGAGCTAGTAAGTAATTTATAAACATTATGTTTATTTATTCATATAGCAGTCTGATTTATCAGACTGAATTACAAAGAAAAGAACTGTTGTTTAGACCAATGGTATTCTATGGCCTGTCTACTCTCTGAAACAGATGTCTTTCTGTCTGTCCTTAAGTGAAACGCCCTACCTTGGAAATAGTTTTCCCATTTGTAAAATGGACAAACACCTTTGCTTTAATTACCTCATATGGTTTTCATGATTGTAAAAAAAAAAAGGTAAAAGAAAGAAAATTGACAAGTTAAGCAATGTTACAGACAT